>JADBJO010036269.1:0-11250 GCA_016801955.1 Conus betulinus | reverse complement strand
GAACAGGTGTCATTTTAACGCATTTGTCCATGAATTTTACGCGTTCTCAACCCATCCTTTCCTCTAAGGACAAAGTACCCCAAATTCAATCACATCTTACAGTTAAAATACAGCAAGTTGTTCATGTAAATGTCAGCTTTCAGTGGACCTTTTATACAGCTGCAGTTTTTCATGTGGAGCACAACGGAAGATTTCTTCTTCACCTTTAACAAAATAGGAGTGTTAAGAAACATATGGCAGTAGGGCAAACACAACCAGCCAGTATAACCACAAATTTGCTTTTCCAGGAGAAAAGGGGATGACTTCTGTTTTGATGGACTTCGAATACTTCATTGTCCTGCTCCTGCTCAAATGTTCAATTTATCCTTTCCGCACTGTTATCACTTTGTTTTAAAGTTTTGCATTGAAGTCTCAGACACGACTCGACTATTTAAGATTGATAAAAAATCAGCAGCATTTGCTTTTTTTCTTCTTTCTGTCTTTCTTGTGACATGTATTAATGGGCATCAAATGTAGAATTTAATTCCATCCATTCTTTAAAGTTTGCCGTTCTTTGAGTTGTTGCTCATCTGCTTTTCCATGTCCACCAGGTGGTTGAACGTGTACATAAAGGATAACAGCAAGAGTTTAAAGGAAGTACAAATAATCGATAGGGCCAATTCACTTGTCCAGAGATGGGAAAGACCTTGCCAAAGCCAACATACCACACAGTCCAACGGGAACCCCAGCACATGAAATTGTTTAGTGCAATGATGGATCAACCGCCGAGCTATGGTTATATCTTGTGATCTTTTTGTGGTATTATTTTCAAAGCATTCTTTTGCACTGACCAGTAGACGAATGCCTGCCCAGAGAGATGAATACAAACAGAATAAAATTAAGAATAATCAAAACACCAATGGCATAAGGTTTTTTTCCTTTAAACGCTTTCACTGTAACTGGTCGTGGATACAGATTACCTGTCTGGCTATAAAACTCCCAGTGTGACATCCATGGCAGTAAAGGCAACAAGGCAAGGGACCAGCCAACCAGCCAGATCAACAGACAGACCATCGACCCCGCTAGTTCGCTTGAAACGGAAGGCGCTGAACGGAAAACAGAGGACAATAAAGCGATCTAAGTGATGAGGCAGATGATCAGAGCTGATACTTCACTGGAACAGCAAAGACAGGAAGCCAGCCACTTTACAGGTCACGCTCGCTCTTTCCACGCCTCATCAGGATGAAGATATTTGCCACGGAACTGTTCATCAGCCACTCCTATGACAGCCATGTAAACCCCCATCAGAAAGTCAGCCATGTCAGATTGGTGACGAACACACTGAAACCACTTGAGGGTCGTGCTCCTCATACCATAAACGTGCACAGAAACAGAAGATGTTACAGACACTGAGAGACAATCATCAGCCACAGAATTACCATGTATGACCAGGACCGCAGAGCAAATCTTCACACGATGACATTTCATCTTTTGGGGCATGACAGTAAGAAACATCAAAGTCATAGGGGAGTAGGTCCCTGCAGCATAGTTTATGGTTTTCTGTTGATATGAAGCGTAAATGCCTTAGACCCTTTGAAAATGTCTGGTGGAAAGGTTCTTACAGGACTGCCTTTCAAGTTCAGTTCCACGAGCAGGGGGTGAACTGAAAAACCAGATGCTCGCGATGGTATGAATGGAAGTGAAAGATAAATTCAGTTTTTTTAATCGTGGAAATTGCACTAGAACTTTAGAGTCAAACACTGTCAGTGCTGTATATGACAGATCTATACCTGTTAGCATGTCATTTTGGAAAATAGAAAAGTCTTCGTGATAGACCGACGTTATAGGATTGTTACGCAAGAGGACGCCTGCATGTTAACCAAATGCACAAAAGCAAGACATGTGATATTGGTGGAGTTTATTGCCACTGAGGTCAAGAAGGCTTCAAGTTTAACCAATTTCATTTCAGTTAAGGTAACCAGAGAAAACAATTTGCGAGAATTAAATGTATAAGATAGACGTTACTTTTTGTTTCAGCTGGTGTCATACCAGTACTCGTGGCATCTAAGATCGGAGCTGGGGGAAAGCTCCAGCATGGAAACGCTGAAGACATAAGGAAACTGTGGCCTTAGACAGAGACAGCCATCAGGACAGTCAAGATTGCACCTAGTTTCGTCGTCGTGTGTAATGGACAGTGAGGCCAGTACAAGTCACATATGTGATCCATGGCAAACATATGCACAGAAACCTGCACCGGAAAAACCCTGGACCACGTCATCTTTTCGCATTCTTGTTCGTCACTGTGGTCAATGCAGTCGTACATCCCATTGCATCGTGTGTACAGTGGCAGGCAGTCATTTCGTGCTCACCATGACATCGATAGTGACTGTCAGGACATGGTTCAACTGGAGTTCTTTGTATAGTGGACAAAACTTAGTGATGCCATCAAAATTGATCAGAGCCGGTGATGGAAAAGCGTTTTGTATTCAGACATATCGTATTTTGTAGGGCTGACCAAAACTTCTCATCTGATCATCCTGACAATGAGATATCTGATCACACAACACACTGTCATAAGGTAAACACTGACCGTGGAGCATGTGAAACGTCTTACTACAACGCTGATGGTGACAGAATGATTCGTCAGTGGAATAGCCAGACAGTCAGCTGTAAAGTCACACACCCAGAGTGTATGGCAGCGTGGTGACACCATCACGGCATGCAAATGTCGGGGTTAATGGCATAAGAATTGTTGGGTTCATCATGTCCATGTGTGATTCTTGATGCGAATAATAACAGGGGGATGTACGCTCCTGACTACAGATCTGAATAATGGTTTGAACCACACAGAGGAATGTATAGGTCAGCGTTGGACCATCATGAACACACCATCATAGACGGGGTTTCATAGGCAGATGTCTACTGGCCAAGACATCCCCTTTGGGTATGGTGGGTTTTCTTTCAGTTTCGTTTGCTCACCAAATAATTCACAAAGAAATATTACATAGGGATGAAATAGAAAATGCGAGCTCCATCTGTCTAAGTGAAAGTAGTAACAGTTCTGTCTTTTCACCATCTTGAGCTGTCGGAGCGATAAACAAATGTATGATAAAAAAACACTGTTCTTACTACAAAAAACACTAAACCGGTATATATTAGGGCAAAGATAAGTCATTCGAATACAAACCACTGAAACAAATTCTCCAATGACCAATGTCTGTTTGTTTTGTTGCTAGTACACTGTATGGATCATACAGACACTTTGGAAAACTTAACTTAGTGTCCCCCTATCCTATTCCAGCATTGGTCATCATTTTTCTTAGGCAGCGTGTGTTGCTCACCTTTCGACAGAGGACCAGATGATTTTATAGTGCAACGGTCACACAAGTCCACCAACCCCCGACACCTGGGACTGCTGAAGAGGCAGTGTTCTTTTCATCCCGGCCATCTTCACACTCTGTCTTCAGGTTACAGGCAGGTGGGGATGAAAGAAATGGTGTAGTGCTCCAGCGAGCAGTTCCAAAGGCCAGAGGACAGTTTTCTGGAAACGCTTTGTTTGTGTGGAAGAAAAGAAAAGAAAGCTGAAAAGCATGCTGTCTTGAGTTCTCTAATACACGTCGCCACCTGTGAACTGACACAATAATATTTCCTTTCTGTAGTTTGTGAACACTGACGAACGAACTTGAAGAGGAATGCGTTTTCCGTGAATATCTGCACCAGTAAATTCTACACAAATAGATCTAGAATTTACAGTAAGTTGTTTGGAACTTAACACAAGTGTATGATTCTCTGGCACAGATATTTCTACCTGTAGGCGAGGGGCGTTGTTCCCACTTCATTTCTCCCCATTGGTGACGTAACCCGTAAATTGTGAGGTCATTACAAGCACCAGGCTTTCTGTGTACTTTGGAGGTGAGTTGATTTAAGGTGCAGAAAAAGAAACATTATGAGAATGATGAACACATTGGTACAGAGCAGATGTACAGAGACACAGAAGAGAAACTGAGCAAGTCACAGGCATTGGGGGGGGGGGGGGGGGAGTAAAGGGACAAGAGGACTAAATTACATCTACCACAGATAGGACGGATATTGGAATTCAGTCAGTCAGTTATGCCTGTCCTCCCGAAGCATAGGCCGCGACAACAGTCCGCCAGAGTCCTCGGTCCTGGGCTGCCCTCTCTAGTTGTTTCCATGTGTGTCCCCATCTTCTTGCTGTCTGCCTCAAGTTCCCATCGCCAGGTGTTTCTTGGCCTTCCTCTTTTTCGTTTTCCCTTGGGGGTTCCATGATAACGCCTGTCTGGTGATGTTACTGGCTGGCTTCCTCAGGGTGTGCCCAATCCATCCCCATCTTCTGCGCCGGATCTCATCTTCGGTTGGCAGTTGGTTGGTACGCTGCCACAGGTCTGAGTTGCTGATGGTGTTGGGCCAGTGGATCTGGAGGATTCTTCTCAGGCAGCTGTTGATGAAAGTCTGCACTTTCCTGGTGGTGGTCTTTGTTTGTCCTCCATGTCTCAGCTCCATACAGTAGCACTGACTTGACGTTGGAGTTGAACAGCCTTGATCTTCGTGCGAGTTGATACCACCTTGGAGCTCCATATGTTCTTCAGCTGCAAGTATGCTGCCCTTGCTTTGCCGATTCTTGCTCTGACGTCTGCGTCTGTGCCACCCCCCTGCTTGTCAATGATGCTGCCCCAGATATGTTAGGCCTCCACTTCTTCCAGCTCGCTTCCATGCAGTGTGACTGGTCCTCACTTTTCGTGTTGATCTTGGGGATCTTGGTCTTGCCCTCATGGATCTTGAGACCAACTTGTGAAGAGGTGGCTTCCAGCTCTCTTGTCTTGTCCTGCATCTGTTGGTGGCTGTGGGAAAGCAGGGTTAGGTCGTCAGCGAAAGTCCAAGTCATCAAGCTGGTCCCATAGTGTCCACTGGATTCCATTTTTCTGTGTGCTGTTGACCTGTTCATGGTCCAGTCCATCACCAGGAGGAAAAGAAAAGGTAACAGGAGACAGTCCTTGTCTGACTCCAGTCCTCACCCCCAAAGCTGTCTGTGAGCTGTCCACCATGGACCACCCGGCAAGTCATTCCTTTGTAGGAGTTCTTGATCAAGGTGACCAGTTTTATTTGGCACTCCATAATGGCGTAGCAGCTTCCAGAGGGTTTCGCGGTCAACGCTCTCAAACGCCTTCTCATAGTCGACGAAGTTGATGTACAGCGATGAGTTCCATTCTAAAGACATGCTCAACGATGATGCGAAAGGTGCCAATTGGTGGCGTGCGTGCGTGCGTGTGTGCGTGCATGCGTGCGTGCGTGCGTTGCGTGCGTGCGCGGCGCGCGCGCGCGCGCGCGCGCGTGTTGCGGTGTGTGTGTGTGTGGTGTGTGATGGCAGGGAAGGTAAAACAGGACCAAGAAAGATTACAAAGAATTACGTCAGTCATCGTGACAGCCTGCAATCAAAAAGTGAAGCCACAACAATACATAATTTGCTTCAGAGCGGAACCGTACTGGTCCCCAGTGTTAAAATACACCTTATCAAGAAACTTAAAAAGATACAAAAAAAGGTGAAAGGTCAAACAACAATATTACAATAATCACCACAGAAACTGCACGACCAGTGGTGTGAGCAATGTTCACTGGACCTTTCAGTCCAAAGTGTGCGATTATTCATTTTGTGTGAGTATTGTCTTATATTTCTGTGCCCCAGTGGGTATGAAATAAAAAAACAATTTGCCTTGTCAAGCAACAGTTGGTAAGAATGTTGATGCCTCGTGTGCGCTGTGTGGGGATGTGGAGGTGGGGTGGGTAGAGGGGTCGTCTTGGAGAAGCTGGTTTCTGGACTTGACAGGGACTCTTTGAAGTTTACACTGACTGATTCTCGTGGCTAGGAAGGTGTTTGACAGCTATCAACATTTCAAGATTGACTTAGAAAATGATGACATATGACAATTTGACAAGATAAGTGATGGCTCGTTCTTCATTTCCGATGCCCTGAGTGCTGTTTATCTTGCCCGAAGAGGATCTAAAAACTCCGAAACGATGAAGACATACATTAGATCTGTTCCAGCACTCGCACGCACGCTCTCTCTCTCTCTCTCTCTCTCTCTCTCTCTCTCTCAAACTCACACCACACACACACTCTCACATAACACACCAGTGGAAGAGATGACTATCTTCCAGTAAAATTTCGAAAAACAGATGGGGGTTATTTAAACGCCAAAAGGACACAGACAAAACAGAGGACAGGACTAGACACTATGTATTTCGACCTCTTGGGTCTTCTTCAGGCGAAAACAAATAATATTGAGGACAGTGAAAACGAAGAACAAGAAACCCCTTCTCTCCTCATGTTCGCTTCACGATCAAAGTGGCCGCCGGACGGACCGTACGGGTAAAGTACGTTACTGTTTCTGATATGAGTGGACCTGAAATTTTAAGAATTTACCATCAATTCCACCACATCCACGATTTTCCGTTTTTTTTTCAAATGACACAAGGACAGTAAACATCAGTTACAAGCAATAAGGGCTCCAACAATTCGGAGCGAGTATTTTTGGACTTGCAGAGTATTGTTAGTTTTTCAAGGTTATTCAGTTGAGTACGATTTTATTTTATGGTACCTTTTACCACCCTTGTGAAATGTTTATTAAATCTATTTGATGTGACATCGCTTACATGGCATGTTTGCGATTGGGGACGTTTCATTATAAGTTCATTTTACCTCTCCATATTGACTTTCAGTTTTGTTAAGATTTATTTGAAGAAACAAAATCCTGGTAATATTTCTTTTGAGCATCCCGCGTGAGTGAATTAACCTCATTTCGTTTTTTTTTTGTTTGTTTTATTTTGTTTTGTTTTTTTGTTTTAACTTGTCTGACTTCCCTCCTGTCTAGGAATAGTGCAGCTTGTATTTCCTTAATAACCCATTTAGGATTGTGTTTCCCTCTGTGTGATTTGACTGAAGCATGTCTAACAGACCTGAATGTTTTGTAGCTAGCTGGTTCTCTAGCGCTTCTTCTAGATACTACAATTATAGCTATTAGAAAATGGGGAGGGGAAAAGATCAGCAAGAAAAAAAAAAAAAAAAACATCTCCTGAAATGTTGCAAAGGGTCTGTACGTCACATTAAAAAAAAAAAAAAAAGTTTTTTTGGGGGATTTTAATTTTTAATCAATTTTTTGCCCACATGACACATACTGGAAAGTGATCACTGTCTCTATTCACAGGAGAATTTTGTTCAAATGATGTTTTGTGAGTTAAGGAATATTTCTGCTAGTTGATGTTACGTGCATAAGTGTGCCAATAATTTGAGATACATTGTACGAGAAAAGACATGTACGTCCATGACTTGAGAAGTTGTCAGAATATGAATTTGAAAATCACCTGGCAATAATTTTACAGAGGGTATCGAGCGATGCTGTGTTCATTCGGCATTTTCAGCAGGGCTTCTGTCAGAAGTTTCGATTCTGTACGGTGTGGTGCTTTTCAGACTAATTTCCAGCCAAACTGATTCACTTTGAAGACCTTCAAGGTGATTGTAAACGGTGCGTGCTTAAAGTTAAAGTTCATGAATGTAGGTTAAATTGCTTGTAGATCTGGGAAGGGCTAAATTACAGGAGGCATCCTCAGTATAGCAAAATGCCGACAAACCATTTCTGTCTTGATTGTGCAGAGGTCAGACTCAAGATATTGTTCCCAAACAATAGTGTTATAATTCCCTGGCTATAACATCATTTTGAACGCTGTTAATATTTAGATAACAAGCGCTCAGTTCAGTCTTGAGGCAGATGCCGATAACGACTATACAATGGTGAAAATAATATTTTGGGGGAAAAGATGACGAGGGAGAAAAGGTAAGGTAAGGTAATGTTGCTTCAAGCCCAGCCGACCGCAAAGGGCCGTATCAGGGCTGTCAATAAAGGAAGAGAATGCAAACAAATTAATGTGGTAAGTTAGAACACAGCTTCAGACTATAACAACACACACAACTTCTATGTGCCGGAGATGGGGGAAAAGATAAAAAGTGTAGGTATTCTTGTTAAGGCCATTTATTTTCATTACAAAAAAAAAAAAAAAAAAAAAAATCCGCGTAAAAAAGAAGAATTCACTGAAAAAAAAATGCCATAAACAGGCAAGTAAGTCGCCACCTCTTCATTACTTCTATAACACCATAAAAGCAGGAGTCTCGAAAAAAATATTCCAGTAGCCTGTTCTAGCACCGAAACCGCGTCACACAATTTCAACACACAGCAGGCAGAGACACTGTTGATTGATTGGGGGTGGGGTAGGATGGGAAACTCACATTGATAAGAATCGGTTGATGGAGGACGTTTTCTGCAGTTCATACACATTGACGTATTCTCATTCTGACGAAATGTGGAGCTGTCTGTTGCTTTTTTTTTTTCCCCCAAATTATCATGAACGTAGTCCACAAACTGCATCTTATTGTCTTTTTTCACATATTTGTGGAGAGAGAGAGAGAGAGAGAGACGAGAGAGAGATTGAGGAGAGAGATGAGAGAGAGAGAGAAGAGAGAAGAGAAGAAGAAGGAATACACACTGGATTGTCTACGATGGGTCCCATGGGTCAGTTAAATTTGATCTCAGCTCGCTGAAAATTGAACGTTAGCAAAGCTTTTTGAATATAAAACAAAACTGAATTTTTCAAATTTTGTCAAGCAAAACATTCAAACCATGTCAGTGTCAGTGGGAAAATGGCTTTGAGTCAGGAATGCATGCCAATACTAATTCACCGATACTATGTAAAAACATTACTATCTACCTTTCCTGCAGGTCTGATACACGATGCAAACGATGCTCTTACACTTCTACCGAACTCTTCACAACGCTATATGTGGTTTTTTCTACAATTAAAGGTTACAGTGTCTGTTATTTGGAGTTTTCACTCGGAATAGTGCTATTATACTTCTGTTGTGCACCACACAACCTCTTGGAGAAAACCAGGATATGGCTGCAAATAACGTGCTTGCGCATACATGCGCGCGTAAACTCTCTCTCTCTCTCTCTCTCTCAATCGTCGCTCTCACTCTCTCACCACACAAACACCGCACACCACACACACACACCACACACACACACACACCACACACACACAGGACGCACACACACACGCACGCACGCACGCATGCACGCACACACGCATGCACGCAAACGTGTGCGCGTTCGAGAACACCCAACACACACACACACACACACACACACACACACACACACACACGCACACAACACACACACACACAGGCACGCACACGCATGCACGACACACATGCATGCACGCACGTGTGCGCGTTCGAGAACACACACACCACACACACACACACACACACACACACGCACACACACACAAACACACACGCACGCACACACACACACACACACACACACACACACACACACACACACACACACCACACACACACACACACACACAAACACACACTGAACGCACACGCAAGCGTAGTTATCAGAAAAGAAAGGCCATTAAATCGGTCACTTAATATTCGTTTGTGAAGAAAGTTGTGTTCGGAACTGCGTGTCAGGTATAATCATCAAAGTGGTGTTATTTATTCAAGACAATTACTAAAAAAAAAAAAAAACCCAGAGAGAGAGAGAGAGAGACACGAGAGAGAGGGAGAGAGATGAGAGAAAAAGAGAGAGAGAGAGTGGAGAGAGAGAGAGTGAGATATACTTGACATTTGATTGTCATTACCAAAGAGGTCTTTTAACAAGGGGAAGTGGGTAATAAAACTACCACATTCCCTTTCTTTTCCTGCAAACCCCCAATAGTATCCATAGTACATTCCTAGTGTGTATCAATCAAAGGTTAGCAAAAAACAACTAAATTCGTAACATTTCTTATGACCTCACGCACAGGGGTAATGCAGTAAGATTTAAAAACGAGAGAGAGAGAGAGAGAGGAGAGAGAGAGAGAGAGACAGACAGACAGACAGACAGACAGACAGACAGAGACAGACGACAGACACAGAGAGACAGAGAGAGAAATAATAGAAGTCGTGGATTTAGTACCAGATGGTCCACTCTGAGACGGCTTCATGCTGATCTAATTTATGGCAGCACACACCGATACATACACAAACGCAAAACACAGTATAATAAACAGTCGCCATTAAGTCCACGCACGGCCGCTAAACATACCAGTCATAAAACGTCTGCGGTTCTTAGTCTGCAAAAATATCCACTCCTGCTGCCAAAAAATTAGGGTTATCATTATATCAGTTAATGTGATAAGGGGTTTGTGGAAAGTGTCAACATCTTAATCCCTGAAGCTTCTACATAAAACAAAACGATACATTGTGGAAAAAAAAAAAACCATTAATTTGTACTGGGCGGTGACAAACTATATTGGGACAGTTATACGAGTTTCATATCTGTAATTATGCATTGACGTGTTTAGTATTCTTTTACTAACGGACGTTTACACACTGGGGTTCCCCACATATGTGATGACTGTACGCGCTAACAAAGTGAGTTTTTGTGTGTGCTTGAAACTATCTTTTTGGAGTGTGTTGGGTTGACATACAGCCATCTCCGACAAGAAATGTCATTAGGGAAACTGCATGACTGTGTCGCCTCATTCTGTGCACAGCTATAGTCTTCCTTCAGGCATATTTGTATTCGATCTAATTACCTCCTTGGTCTGAGTGTCCATTAGCTAAGACAAATGGGCCAAGTATTTATACGACAATGCAGGGTTAATTGCAGGGTAAATATTTAACAGGAATTAGGCTTTTTGATCTGACGAAAGACCGAATAACGAATGGAAGTAAAACAGTTGTTGTAATATAAAATGGAGATTATTGCTGAGTGGTCAGCGTGGATCCACAGCATGCGTTGATCAGAATGTATCATGAGCGTCACCTGACAAGAACACCCAGAGGTCTAAGTGAGCTGGCAATTTGTTGTGCACACTCTGAACACTTAAACGGGCAGGGTTTCTGTCCATTTTATGAAAATGTCATCCCTGTTTTGATACCTGTTAATTGCATCAAAGCTCAGCCGTTCTTGAACACCGCCAGCAAACATTACCAGCATGAGGGACTGTGTCCAGGTGTAGAGCAACTCATCGTCAAGGCTCCAACGAGAGCACCACTCGAAGGCTGACTAATGTCACGGACTGCCTTAGGACCACATAACGTCTCAGCCACAGGGAGTGGTGGATGGTGTGTGTGAAGATGCCTCGACCTTTCTGTAACTTGAATAGCAGTTGCGAGGGCATGTTCTATCTTTTTCATATCCA
>JADBJO010036268.1:5000-11251 GCA_016801955.1 Conus betulinus | reverse complement strand
TAGGTACATGATAAAAATAACTATAAAAAACTGACCATGTCGTTCTCTTGGGGAGTAGACTGAGTGCTGTCACCACCAGTGATCTGTCTTCCGTCAGCAATAAATGACTGTTGCTGAAGCAGATGACTGAAGTTGCCGCCCATTCAGATTGTGAATTTCAGCATCTTCATCTCCACTGTCCTCGTCCTGTCAATTCATCAGTAGGTGGGGGATCAATGTAGATATTGGCAGTTTGGAAAACAGTGTCCGCTTCAAGGATATCCAGTACTTCATTTACGTTGTATCGTCTGCAAAACAGAGATCGTTTTGATTAAAGTAAGCACCCAGGAAGTCGAGCATGCACATATTTAGGTTAGTGTGACTGTTGGTTGGTTTGGTGCTTTATGTCTCAGCCACTTTCGCGGATCAGAGACAGCTGGTCACATTGTCCTGACACCAGCGAACCAGTTTCAGTAATGCCGGGATTCAAACCCTTGACCTTTGAATAAGAGTCGAACCCTTACTCACTGAGCTATCCAGCTCTCTCGATTAGTTTGACTTTATTTCATCTTTAGAGATAAGCTGAAATAAAAAAGAAACACATGATGTTTCATTTTTTTTTTTTGTTTGTGTTTTGTTTCTCCTGTGCCTGTCTATCAATCCTGTAACTAATAACATTGACGTAACGAGAAAAAAAATAACATATCATGAAACGAAATAACAATGTAACATAAATATGTCAGCACTGTTACAATTTAGACTGATTTGAAACACACAAAAAACTGTCACTAGCATGAAATGAAAAACCTGTACCCACTCGTGCCTAGCGTCCCTATAGTGGAACGCCCATAAAACGCAACGTAGGCATAAATGGTTAATATATTGTTCTCTGTAGGTCTTACTGAGGGCTCAGAAGTGTAAATGAAAACTGTGTGGGAGGATAGAGAGCATGAAGAAGTGGATTATGATGTGCACACAAAAGTATTTGTATTTCTCTAAATGTGTGTCATTTTTGATTAGTTACATAATGTGAACTGTGTAGATTCTCACTGCAAGAAGCATTTTTTTTAAATATAAATATGTTGTTTTCTTCTATCCCGGTTTCACATCAGACTGATGTTTGGGGTTCCCACTGCTTCATCATTAAGAGAGGTGAAAGTTCTGGATGAGGTCAAGTTGAGGTCCATTTGGAATATCAACTTGTCTGATGTTGGAGAAGATAGTTGATCTTTCTCTCTAGTTGCTGGTGACTGATCACTCCTACTCTGCAGACTGGCTGATCAGGTGGTGGCTGTCCACCACCAGGCATGCCCCAGGGCTGCAATACAGAACCTGGTTTGTAGTTATGTAGCTGACAGTCTGGTTGTCATGTTCTCACACTTTGCCCTCTGGCTTTCAGTAAATGTCTAAGTTCCAGAAAAACAAAGGATTGTAAACTAGAATAAAATATACTGCCATAAATACAAGTCTCTAATTTCCCTCATAGTTTGAATAAAACAAGGGATAGGGCCAAGTAATACAAATGCAAAATAATGGAAATGAAATAGCACTTCAATGTGTGTGTGTGTGTTGGGTGTGGTGTGTGTGGTGTGTGTGTGTGTGTGGTGTGTGTGATATAAGAAATTAAATTTGAAAAGTAACTTGGAATACACCTTAGCAAGTACACATGTTGTAAAGACTTAGAGTCACATAAAACAAATTATTCCAACAGTCAACGGTATCAGAAATCAACTAAACAGTTTGTTCACCTGGTAAAGCCAACTGCTTTTCCCATCAGAATTTATCATTCAGTTATTATCTTAACAGAGAGTATTGAGTACTGGCATAAGTCAGAGGGTTAACAAACAATATCACCCAAGCATCTTAATAGTCTTTTGCCAAGTTGTGACAGCCCAAACTGTTGCAATAAAGTACCCCTTCTTCATCCTGACAGATGTTTCCAAGTATCGGCATAAAGTCATTGCCAAGATACATGGGCATACATACAAGCAATGCACAGTTTCAAAATTTAGAAACTTAATGTCAACTTACAGTTCTAGTGAGCCTTGACAACATAGGGAAATTCAGGGGATGTGGAGGATGATCTTCCCTTCTCTGATTTATCCTTTTTGTGTTTGTGGCTACTCTGTGTTGATCAGTGTACAGCAGATCAGTGAAGGCAGTAAGTGCTCACGGTGAGTTTCCCCTTTTTGTAGGCTGAGCCACCTATTTTGTTTCCTGTACTGGTTGGCTCTGTGTCAATAAAGACAAAGAAAAGGGAGGGGGGGGGGGGGGGATAGGGGACGTAGAGAAGAAGAGTGTGTGTGTGGGGGGTGGTGGGGTGGGGGTGGGGGGGGGGGCCCATCCCCTCTACTTACGTGGGAGAGAAAGGGACAGAAGATTTGGAAAAACACTTTCTAAGCAGTGTGCCTCTATCTGGTGATTCACAAAGCGCTGTTTAACTTAATTGTGTCATGCATAGGCAGAGTGTTGAACAGCCATGGTGGGGGTTGAAAGGGAAAGAAGGGGAAAGAGCATGATTCTTGTCTCAACCTGTGTTGACCAGTGCTCACAGGATAAGCAAGTGGGGTAGAAAGGGAAGAAGGGAAAATAGGAAGCGCGTGTGTGTGTGTGGTGTGTGGGGGGGTGGTACTTCAAACAGACTGCTGGAAGAGTAAGGGGATGAGGGGTTCGGAGGGGGGGGGGGGGGACTGCAGTGTCATCAGTATTGCCGTTTGAGAGACACAAGGGAGAGAGTAAGAAAAGCTGGGAAAAGGAGGGGTAGAAAAAAAAAGGGGGGGGGGGGGAGGGGGTGATATATGTGTACATGAAACTGGTGTATAAGCGGATGGTGTGGTGGGCATCAATTTCAACATGTGAGAGGATTCACGTCCCATTTTTTAGAGTCTGGCTGTGCACTCCCAATCATCAATGTCATCCAGTAAACCTCTCTTACATACTCTGTAAGTGTGGATGCTGCTGTTCAAGACTGCGATTTGAGGCTTACTTCCATGTGGTACTAGGTCTCTGAAGCTTCATGTGGTGTTGTGATTCTTGGCAATGTTAATCGCGTGCCCGATCTCCTTAAACACGTGTTTGTGTCTCAATGTGAACATTTCAGGGAGCAGCGCTGCATTCACAAGCCCAGAAAAGAACTCACCATTAGCTCTAACAGAATGGACATACAGGGTGATCTAGCTCCACTGATTAAACCACTGTCAAATGTAGAAGAAAGTGGCCAATATCACACAATAGGGTGAAGCCAAGACAAAGAGTATCATGATGATTGATTTCATCCAGATCAGATTTATCTGGAATACGTTGTTCCAACAAATATCGTGCCCCTGTTAAACTTCTGGGTTATCTTGGTACCTTCTTCTTTTCTTCAGCTTATGCATTTCCACAAATTCTCTCATCTGGTTGTGTCTTTCCCTTTTCACCACACTTCTTTGGTGCTAATGCTAGAACTGGCCTGCTGGTTTGTGACTTTTTAAGCTACGTTCCTTTTCTACAAGGCAAGTTTTGCTATTTTTGTTAAAAAAAAAATGAACAGCAACACAAAATACCTCTTTGTATACGAAGTAGGTAACCTGTGTGATTGATTTAGTCTCTGTCTCCTGGGGGTGACATCAAAATTCTTAAGAGGGCCCCACCAGCTTTTCACGTACTGATGAGTTGCAGCCCCTGGTTTCTTTCTGACCAGGCACGCTTTGAAATTGCTCTGCAGTGCTTCAAAGAATGCAGAGACCTGCAGTTCTGGACAAGTGCTGAAGCAGGAACCTTCATCTGCAAAGCGTGCAAATTCGACACTAACTGCAAAGCATGTAAATTCGATAAGTGAGAACACAACCCAAGTCAGTTCTCTTTGCGTGCCTTCTTAAAATGCAGCCACAACTCGTAATGCCCTTTGGACTCTCATCATGCGTGTGCGCAATCAGGACACCAGATTCGAGAGAGAGAGAGAGAGAGAGGAGAGACAGACAATCAGACAGATAGACAGTGTTGTCGAACATATGAATAATTATTAAAAGCAAATTATTGATACCTGCCTGACCTCCTGTGACGGTGTTTGTGTGTTTGTTCCAGAAAAGAACGACATAACATGGATGACACAATCACCTGACATAGCGGTCTGCTGTGTAGTTTGAAGCTTGTATTTTCTATGGTGCTCAAAAGAACACCCCCTTTTTTCTTCACATGCAACTTCCCTGCATATCTTTGTAATGGGACACGTTTAGTTCATTGTGTTCGTGAAATGGGCATGTTTCTGTTGTTGGGTTTACTCTCTCCTAATGGATACAGGCCACCTAGTTACCAAGAGTCCTCTCAGTGCCACATGTTTCCTTTTGTGTCCTGCACCTTTTGTCTTTACAGCACAAGGTTCTGTGTCAAGCTCACCTAAGACAGTAGGAACCTGAAGAAGCCCAGAGGTCGAAACCCTCGTTTTAAACACCTCGTGTTTTTCTCTGGAATTTGTTTGTCTCTCTTTTGTTCAGCAGAATTGTCATTTTTGTCATTAAAAAACATTGTTTTTTTCTGGATTAGCAGAACAGTTATAAAACATCAACAATTTAACAACTGCTGGTTACCAGGTGACTTAAAGCCTCTAAACTGCTATTGACCTCGATTTGTCTGAAGAGACCCCCCACCCCCACCCCAATCCCACCTCCCCTCCTTAGCCCTAAAAGCCCGTTCACTGTGGTTGTGGTTCTTACTTAGAAAACTGGTTGTGAAGGGAGGCGACTGCCGCAGAAATCTAAACAACTTTGAAAACAAAAATGAGTTTAAAAGGCTCCACTCTAAAACGTTGACAAACGAATCACAACTGCGACATATTTCGACCCTTTTAGGTTTTCTTCAGTTAAGATGGATGCGCCGAATTGGATGAAGAATAGTGATTGCTCATTTATTTCCCCTGTTCTGAATGTTGTGTATCTTACCTGAAGAAGACCTAAGACGTCAAAACGCGCCATGGTTTGTCTTGTGAGTCGTTTGTCTACGGTTGTGGGCTAAGCCTTATAAATTTGCAAACACTGATTCAAATCAACAGTAATGACATCCTCCTCATGGCATGAGGAGTGACAGTATGGAATTAAAAGAAAGAAAGAAAGAAAGAAAGAAAGAAAGAAGAGAGGGGGAACCCTTCTCCCTTCTGCAGCTTTACCTGTTCCTGGTATTGAGCCTGGTGCCCACTGAATGGTAGGTTGACAGAGGGAGTGCTTAAGCCATAAGCATCCGCTTCCACATGAGCTTTAACTCAGGGCTATGATTTCAAACTGCTATGCTCTAAGCTTTGGAAGAAACACCTCTTGTGGTGCAATTCTTTCAAAAACAGTTTTTTTTAAATATGGATTTAGGCTTGGTACATGTGAGACTAGTTTTGTAATTGTGTTACACACAAGTTCTACAAACATCCGTTTCATTGGAACAGTTCCATTTTTTGCTTTTTTTCTGCTTTTTTTTTGTTGCTTTTTTAACAATGCAAAATAAAAACAAAATCCACAACTAGTGTTGTTTGTGCTTTTGTTTTATATCCAACTGCACCTTTGAAAACTTTTTTTCTGAGAAATATCAAAATCTTTTTTTTTTTTGGAAAATCAGTATGTTTTGTTAGTAATTGATTTTGCAGGTTTTCATTTCAAATCATTCAATCAAAAATTCAACAGTAGGATTGTAGGCTACTTCTTGCGGCACTCTTGAATACTAAGAAAAGGATACGTTTTCTTTCATTCATGTAAATGTTGTAACAGACAGACAAAAATAAACAACAAACAAGTTGTTATAACTCTGACTCCAACAAGAACAAACATACGGGCTCCTTAACTCCAAAGGAATGCTGCTTACGACAGCGAATCGCCTAGCAGATATGACAGCATGCAGCACACACAGCAAACAAGGAAACATCCCAAACAGGGATTTTCCAAGCATACCTATATACAAGGTGCCGGCACAGCAGCAACAACTGGGACAGTGAACAAATATAATTAACATTTTATTCAAGACTAGCGGTTTTTTGTTTGTTTGTTTGTTTGTTTTCCACTCGTACATTCCACGACAATTGTCACAGGTACCTCAACTCTCTGCGCTGGGAGAGTGGCGCGCTGTGGTTTTCTTCGTGCCGAGGTTATTGTCGTTATCTTTGGATTCAACAGGAAAGGAATCTTGTTTCACACCTGGGGCACTTTTACAGGCACAGTAAACGCAGAGTTCTGTAGCGATCCGGCTAGGGGCTTTGTATGTGAAATGCCTAACCTTTCCGATTACCACAACGTCATAGCACCTGTCACGCTTCC
>JADBJO010036267.1:7500-11252 GCA_016801955.1 Conus betulinus | reverse complement strand
AGATAGCGAGAGCGAGAGAGAAAGAGAGGAGACTAAAGCTAACGACACACAAGTGACAAAGGCCAGAGGTATAGGAACCCCCACGCTACATGTTGTTTTGTCGTTCATGGGAGTGAGTTCCACGGCAATGAACCTGAATATTTAAATGGATTGAATAGTTCAATTTTAGGACCGGACATGACTATGGGTATAGTCTTGAGAATTAATATGAAATGTTGAGGGTGCCTTCCCATACTTAACATGTGCTTACCATCCCTTTGTTTGTATTTCAATCTCAGACTTAAGGGAGAACTTGAATCTTTTTATAGTCCAAGTCCTGAAAGAGAGAGAGGAGAGAGAGAGAGAGAGAGAGAGAGAGAGAGAGAGAGAGGAGAGTCCATCCCCATATTACCCCACCGAACTTGTATTCATTGTATCGTTAGCACATCTGACCTCTCAACACACCACCCATCCCAACTCACTGCTTTCCTGAAATCATCTGATGATCGTGGTATGTAAACTTTTAAAGGTGATTGTTCGAAATAGAAATTAAAACACATATGTATCTTTGTACTTGAAACCAGAAATAGTTAGAGATGTATTTACTGTAATCTAGTCTCATGGACACTAATCACTATAGGAGTCAGTGTAAATAGGAGGAGCTAAAGCTCAGATAGTTCATTGAGTTTCCCCCGTTTCAGATAGGCTGATAACACCACAGGAGTCAGTATTAAACAGAGGAGCTAAAGCTCAGCGGAGCTAAAGCTAAAGCTCCGATAGCGGTGCAGAATCCCGTGAAACATAGTAGGTAGCATTGTGGCACAGTCCAGTCAGTCAGCTGTTATTTGCTTTCGTTATGATATGATAGAAGAGAGATGATTGAAAAGCCAACGCCTGGAGGAAGACAGAAAGGCAACGTAAGCAGAAGATGTTATCAGTAACTCTCATCCCCCCCCCCCCCCCCCCCCCCCCCCCCCCCATTTTACGAACATTTTTTTTTTAAGGTTAACAACAATATTTTGCGTGATTGTGTGACAACCGTATAAACTGGCATGCGAAGTGTTGCTGTTTTCCATTTATGCATGTTGCCGTTTAACCTGCGAGAAACTTATCGTGATTGTAAACCGGTTGGTGTGGTGTATATGCATACCTAAAAATGAAGTAATAAATATACAGTCATAAAAGCAGTCCATTTTCATTGAATACGTGTTGAAATAAGTTGGCCCTGGCGATACTATGACATTAATATGTTGTGATGTGCGTTGAGGGTCACCTCTTTTGAAGTCCCCGTAACAATTTTTGAAGGACGGAGTTGTTGTGCAGTCCGCCGTTTCTCCAGCATTATGTTCAAAGTATACAGGAACGGATTTAGTGCTGAATTGAGCGGCAACACAAAAATGGCCATTCCAACGTTGACATTCTCTGGAATGACGACGCCACTGGCAGTCAGAACCCCACACAGACCACCAGGAAACCAGCACAGAGAAATCAGACACTGCAAGGGACAGGAGGCGCCTGGCGATAGTTGCTTCTTTGAATTGCACACTGTCAGTGCCAAGCCTCGCAGCTTTGTTAACTGACTAGATTTAGTGCTGACTCCTTACTGACCAGTAAATAAGGAACTGACCCACGCCAACCGTGCTGAAGAGGATTAAGTTACAGATGATCATGATACTGAAGGAGTAAACGTGACCAGGAAAGTCAGCTGTGGTGACAGGCAGTGGAAAGCAAAGACCTGTCTGGTGGAAAAAAACTCCCAGTGTGAGGTCACAGGGAGCAGAGGGTACCGACGCCAGGGTGAGTCCCAGTGTCCACACGATGGCGCAGGCTATGTGAGTTGATTTGGCCCCAAAGTGGGATCTGACTGCGGGGAAATCGGAGCACCAGGAAGCGATCCAAAGTGATCAACCAGATCAGAAATGCTGATACTTCACCATGATAAGAATAAAAAGAAACCTGCAAATCTGCAAGCGACCACTCCCCCTCCACGCAGTATCATTCCAAATGTAACTTTTGTGCATAAATGCCGTCTGCAGCGCTAATGAAGATTGAATACACTCCCATCAAGAAATCCGAAGCGCACAGATGAAGAACAAATATTACGAAAGAAGTCTCCACTGTTTCTTTAATTTAATAAAAACCATGTATGATAGACAATCCCGCCAACGTTTCCCAGACCAGCCAGCACAGCAAACATTGTAAAGAGCATACCGGAAAACACTAGACTTCAGCAAGCCATCACAGGACGAGATAGCATCAGACGGCGCCCACATCTACCTCGGAAATTGTCTGGTAAAACGACAGGACAACACAATTTCATGTCATCTGCAGCAACGTACCTGAGGTTTGCCATGGGTTTCATGACAAGTGGATTGAAAATCAGTTATAGGGCTACTCTGTTAAACTGAAAAAACTGAAGATTATGAAATAACCCTTGTCCCCAAAGTACTCTTACTTTGCTCCATGTTTACGTCTAACACTTGCAAGTTGGCATAAGAGTTGACAGGATGCTCATGTTCAGAGAATTAGCTTGGACGTGGGACATATTGAAGACCTGCAGTGACGGATGAACATAATGTAGAAGGGCACCAGAAAAACCCATCAGCCATAGGATTACCTGCCATATTTAAACTTCGAAGTCGACGCATTTCCTACAAAGTGCATAAAGTTTGACAGAATGAAGTAGATTCATAGCAAGATCCAAACTGTGGAGATTCGGTAAAACGACTTTGTCTAGAGTCTTCCATCCACATGCCTGCACGCCGAGATGGACCAGCATAGTATTGTGAATGATGTCACTTACAGACAATCCACTCCTTGGGACTTCCAGGAAGCGTGTCTGTGGGAAAGATTTGGCAGAGAATGTGCGGTTGCAGGAGAAGGCAAGACCGTAACAAACACAGGATTCTGGACAAGTGTTGAGGTCGCATATCAGTTCGTCATCATGCAGAGGACATTGTCGCAGCCCGTCACACAAATGATTCACGTGCAAACAGATTGTTTTATGATTGTCACGACATCGATAGAACCCTGGGCACGTCTTGAAATTCTCACAGTCAGCCTCGTCCTCATGACCTGGACAGTCGATCATGTCATTACACCTGACATATACAGGGAGACAATAGCCGTCATCATAACACTGGAAATGAGTGTCTGGGCACTGCGTGTTGTCTTCTGGTAGAGCAGTGACAGAGAACCCTCCAGGTCTGTCAAAGAGTGACCACAGCTGGGGGACTTAGTTCACCAACTGTATACCTCGCCGTGTAACATTCTTCTTCATCGATGTTTGTCACGCAGTCTCTGATTCCATCACACCGTTTACCCCAATCTACACACTGAACAAAAAAAAAAAGCTAAAAACTGATTTCAAAAGTGTAGCACACATACGCACACACACACACACACACACACACCACACACACACACACACACACACACACACACACACGCACGCACGCACGCACGCACGCACGCACGCACGCACGCACGCGCACGCACGCACGCAGATAGATAGATAGATAGATAGATAGATAGATAGATAGTCTTTGTAACAAAGCAAGAAACAACTCAGCTATCCTCTGTCAAGCATCTAAAAACCCTTATTTGTAACAGATCAAAATTTGATAAGTCCTTGAAAAACTCCGGTTTTGTACAGATATCTGAATTCTTCAAAACTCCTGGGAAAAATCAGTGGATGTGTAAGGCCACATTAAGGATTAGGTAACACCAATACACTGCCAGTCAGTACACTGTGAAAAAGAAAACAACATATT
>JADBJO010036267.1:0-2500 GCA_016801955.1 Conus betulinus | reverse complement strand
GTTTATGCACCCTCATTGGAGAAATGCCGAATCTAAACTTAACACATGCTTCTTTCTGACACCGTGATATCTTGTAATCCAAATAATGTTCTGTTCGTAGGAACTGCTGAAAGCTAGAATACAGTTCAAAACGTTCTGCTGATTCCAGTTTATAATGCCAAAATTGTGCATGTTTTTTTTTGTTTGTTTTTTTGTTTTTGTTTTTTTTTTTGTCCGCTAAAACTTTGGAAATCTTTCAGATTTTTACTAAGTCTCTTAACACCAATCACTACTAAATTCTTTTATCTGACCAAAGTTAGTTCCCCGATTCTGCTGATACCCTTCCGTTTTCATTTTTTCGGCCCGCTGAAGTCAGCTTTTGCCAGAAACATCCTGCGTGTTCACGTCGTGAGTTCTCATCTTCTCCGGAGCGCAGAGTCGCAGTGGGCCAAATGTAGTATTGCCTCACCTTTGACATTCGCCGATATTCCAGCAGTGACAAGTCAACTGAAGCCAGAAACATCCTGCGAGTTCACGTCGTGAGTTCTCCATCTTCTCCAGAGCGCAGAGTGGTGGTGTAATGTAGTATTGTTTTGCCTTTGACATTCGACGATTTTCTAGCAGTGACAAGTATGTCGACAAACAATGTATCACTCTTTTTACATCTAGTAGTGTTTGTCGATATCAGGTATGTATGAGAAAGGTGCGAGATCTGTAAGCCTTCCTAGTGCTGTGATAGTGACACTGTTTCTGGCGTCACCTGTGCTTTCACCATGCCTGGTTCCAGTGATAGCATATCCAAGTACCCCTGTGGACATGTGACCAAACTGTGACATGGCAACAGAAAGGAGTGGCCTGTGAGACGTTGGTATGTGGTATCAGGCCCATTGCCAGAGCTTAGGTACTCACTCCTACAGCAAACTGGACGCCAGTGACGTTTCGTGGCACTGTATAGTGTGTGGAAATCCAATTACAGCTGTACCGCCTTTGACTTACATGGAGTGGAGCAGGAAAGTAGCCACGTAGGTTCCCTCAGTCAGCACTCCGTGGGATCAGTCTCACTGATGTTGACTTCAAGCCCCTTCATTCTTCTACCCCACCAAGAGCCAGCCAACAAAATAACAGAGAAACAGACCCTTAAGAATCTTGAATATAAATTTCAGATGTGTGAGAGGGAAAGAGCTGAGACCCTTAACCTCGTGGAGAGTACAAAAACCCGATATCATTATTATTCTCACTGAAACTCATCTGGACGCCAGCGTACAGAACTCTGAGATCTTACCAGACTCTTATACAGTGTACCGTAAGGACAAGGATAGTGATGGTGGTGGTGTTCTCCTGGTAGTGAAGGAGGATACCCAGGGCACACTAGGGACGGAATTGACACTGAGTGTGAGATTCTATGGGTAAAAATCGTCACAAAGATCAGAAGACACCTATATGTCTGCGCCTACTATTGACGAAAGACGGGTGATAAAAAAGCCTTATTAAATTTGAGTCATCTGTCGGAAAGGCTGCCGCTACCAATGACGCACAAACTGCTCATAGCGGGGGACCTGAACCTTCCCGGCTGGGACTGGTCCACTATGACCCTCAAGCCATCGTGTTCCTATCCTGACCTCCATTGGAAATTCCTAGACTTGCTCCACGACGTTGGCCTCGAGCAGGTCGTCCTCGAACCCACCAGGTTAGAAAACACCCTTAACCTCGTCATGACAAACTGCCCCAGCCTGATCCCCGTGTAGAGATACTGCCCTGCCTCTCGGACCATGAGTTTGTGTATGTTGAGTACAACACGAAGGTCTCCCTGACCAACTGCCGGTCATGCCCCATCCCATGTACAACAAAGCGGACTGGTCCAGCATGAAGAAAGAGATGGCGGACTCAAAAAAAAAAAGAAGCAAGCATTTCACACAAAAAAAAACCCCCCTCCACACCCCAACCATTAACCAAACACCCACCTGTCACACAATCCATTCCAAGCACTCTACACACCCAGTGATAATGATGACAAATACCCAATAATAATAGCAATAAACAATAGTAACGAATGATAATGATTGAAAATAATAAACATTACAATTCAAATATAACACCATGCGCACATACATACATTTGCATTGTCAAACATTACATCTATCGAATAGCATGATCTGAAAAAGATAGATAATAAGAGCACATGTCACACCTGTGTATTAGAAGGGAGAACACTACAAACCAAGCAACTACCGCCCAGTCTCCCTTACTAGCGTCCCGTGCAAAATCTTGGAACACGTGATTGTCAGCAACGTAATGGGACATCTAGAGTCTTCTAACATCTTTACTCTACAGCAACATGGCTTCCGCAAGGAAACACTCCTGCGAGACACAACTGCTTGAGCTGTCAGACCAGTCAACATCAAACCTGGACAGAGGCCTCCCAACTGACATGGTTGTACTTGACTTTGCTAAAAGCCTTTGATTAAAAGTGAAACCACAGCTTACTAATGCATAAACTCGACCACTATGGTGTTATGCGTGA
>JADBJO010036266.1:0-10000 GCA_016801955.1 Conus betulinus | reverse complement strand
TCCACAGCCCTGGGGAGACACCAAGGAAAGGGTCCACAGCCCTGGGGAGACACCAGGAAAGGGTCCACAGCCCTGGGAAAACACCAGGAAAAGGTCCACAGCCCGATGAGACACCAGGAAAGGGTCCACAGCCCCGGGGAGACACCAGGAAAGGGTCCACAGCCCTGGGGAGACACACCAGGAAAGGGTCCAAAGCCCTGGGGAAACACCAGGAAAGGTCCCACAGCCCTGGGGAAACACCAGGAAAGGGTCCACAGCCCCCCGGGGAGACACAGGAAAAGGGTCCACAGCCCTGAGGAGACACCAGGAAAGGGTCCACAGCCCTGGGGAGACACAGGAAGGAAGGGTCCACAGCCCTGGGACACACAAAGGGTCCACAGCCCTCGGAAGACACAAGGAAAGGGTCCACAACCCTGACCAAACACCACACAGGAAAGGGTCCATAGCGCCGGAGGGACACCAGAAAAGGATCCACAGCCCTGGGGACAACAGGAAAGGTTCCACAGCCCTCGGGGAGACACCAGGAAAGTGCCCACAGCCGCTGGGGAGACACCAGGATAAGGTCCTCAGCCCTAGGGAGACACACAGGAAGGAGTCCACAGCCCTGGGAGACACCAGGAAAGGGTAGACAGCCCCAGGGAGAGAACAGGAAAGGGTTCACAGCCCCTGGGACCCACCAGGAAAGGGTCCAGCCCTGAGAGACACCAGGAAAGACCACAGCACTGGGGAGACACCAGGAAAGGGTCCACAGCCCTGCGCAGGGGGGACACCCGAAAAAGGGGCACAGCCCAGGAGACACACACCAGGAAAGGGTCCACAGCCCTGGGGGACATACAGAAAATGGTCCACAGCCCTGGGGAGACACAAGGAAAGGGTCCGTACCCCCTGGGGACACACCAGGAAAGAGGACCACAGCCTGGGAGAGAGACACATCAGGAAAAGGGTCTAGAGACGTGATGAGAGACACCAGGAAAACGGTCAAAAGCCCAGAACACACACCAGGAAAACGGGCCCACAGCCCAAAACACACATCAGGAAAGCGCCAGAGCCCCAGGAGAGCGTCCACAGAAAGGGGCCCTGGAGACACCAGGAGAGGGGTCCAGGAAGGGTCCACACACCCTGGGAGACACCACAGGAAACTTCCACACACAGCCCTGTGGAGATACCCAGAAAAGGGTCCACAGCCCTGGGATACACCAGGGAAAGGGTCCACAGCCCTGGAGAGACACCAGGAAAGGGTCCACAGCCCTGGGGAGACACAGGAAAAGGGTTTGCAGCCCTGGGGAGACACCAGGAAAGGGTCCACAGCCCCCGGGAAACACCAGGAAAGGGTCCACAGCCCCTGGGAGACACCAAGAAAGGTCCACAGCCCTGGGGAGACACAGGAAAGGGTCCACAGCCCTGGGACACCAGGAAAGGGTCCACAGCCCCCGATGAGACACCAGGAAGGGTCCCCACAGCCCTGGGAAACACCAGGAAAAAGGGTCCACAGCCCTGGGGAGACACCAGGAAAGGGTCCACAGCCCTGGGAAACACCAGGAAAAAGGTCCACAGCCCTGGGGAAAAACCAGGAAAGGGTCCACAGCCCTGGGAGACACCAGGAAAGGGTCCACAGCCCTGGGAAACACACAGGAAAGGGCCCACAGCCCTGGGGAGACACAGGAAAGGGGGTCACAGCCCAGGGGAGACACCAGGAAAGGGGTCCAAAGCCCTGGGGAGACACAGGAAAGGGTCCACAGCCCTGAGAAAGGGTCACCCTGGGAGAAAACACCAGGAAAGGGTCCACAGCCCTGGGAAACACCAGGAAAGGGTCCACAGCCCCCCGGGAGACACCAGGAAAGGGTCCACAGCCCTGAGGAAACACCAGGAAAGGGTCCACAGCCCTGGGAGACACCAGGAAAGGGTCCAGCCCCCTGGGAGACACCAGGAGGAAGGGTCCACAGCCTTTGGAAGACACCAGGAAAGGTCCACAGCCCTGGGAAGACACAAGGAAAGGGTCCATAACCCTGGGAAACACCAGGAAAGGGTCCACAGCCCGGGGGACACAGAAGAAAAGGATCCACAGCCCTGGGGAGACACCAGGAAAGGGTCCACAGCCCTGGGAGACACCAGGAAAGGGTCCACAGCCCTGGGGAGACACCAGAAAAAGGGTCCACAGCCTGGGGGAGACACAAGGAAAGGGTCCACAGCCCTGGGGAGACACCAGGAAAGGAAAGGGTGGACAGCCCAGGGGAAAGACAGGAAAGGGGGTCACAGCCCTGTGGGACCCACCAGGAAAGGGTCCACAGCCCTGGCGAAAGGGTCACACCACGAAAGACACAGGAAAAGGGTATACAGCGCAGGGGCGACACCCGGAAAAGGGGTGCACAGCCCAGGAGACACACCAGGAAAGGGTCCACAGCCCTTCGGACATACATGAAAAAAGGGTCCACAGCCCTGGGGAGACACACACAGGAAAGGGTCCGTACCCCTGGGGGACACACCAGGAAAGAGACCACAGCCCTGGGAGAGACATCAGGAAAGGGTCCTAGAGACGTGATGAGACACCAGGAAAAAGGGTCAAAAGCCAAGAACACACACACAAAACGGTCCCACAGCCCAGGGCACACACAGGAAAAACACACATCAGGAACGCGCCCAGAGGCCAGGAGAGCGTCCACAGCCTGGGGAGACACCAGGAGAGGGTCCAGAGCCCTGGGGACACCAGGAAACTTTCCACACCCCTGTGGAGATACCACAGGAAAGGGGTCCACAGCCCTGGGGATACACCAGGGAAAGGGTCCACAGCCCTGGGAGAGACACCAGGGAAAGGGTCCACAGCCCTGGGGAGACACCAGGAAAGGGTCCACAGCCCTGGAGAGACACCAGGAAAGGGTCCACAGCCCCGGGGAACACCAGGAAAGGGTCCACAGCCCCGGGAGACACCAGGAAAGGGTCCACCCTGGGGAGCACCTGGGGTCCACAGCCCTGGGAAACACAGGGAAAGGGTCCACAGCCCTGGGAAACACCAGGAAAGGGTCCACAGCCCCGATGAGGACACCAGGAAAGGGTCCACAGCCCTGGGGAGACACCAGGAAAGGGTCCACAGCCCTGGGGAAACACCAGGAAAGGGTCCACAGCCCTGGGGAGAAACACCAGGAAAGGGTCCACAGCCCCTGGGAGACACACAGGAAAGGGTCCACAGCCCTGGGAAACACCAGGAAAGGGTCCACAGCCCTGGGGAGACACCAGGAAAGGGTCCACAGCCCCCTGGGAGACACCAGGAAAGGGTCCACAGCCCTGGGGAGACACCAGGAAAAGGTCCACAGCCCTGGGGAAACACCAGGAAAGGGTCACAGCCTGGGGAAAACACCAGGAAAGGGTCCACAGCCTGGGAAGACACCAGGAAAGGGTCCACAGCCCTGGGGAGAACAGGAAGGGGTCCACAGCCCTGGAACAGCCCTGCCCTGTAGAGACACCAGGAAAGGGTCCACAGCCCTGGGGAGACACCAGGGAAGGGTCCACACTTCCTTTGGAAGACACCAGGAAAGGGTCCACAGCCCTGGGAAGACACAAGGAAAAAGGGTCCATAACCCTGACCAAACACCAGGAAAGGGTCCACAGCCCGGAGGAGACACCAGAAAAGGACCACAGCCCTGGGGAGACAACAGGAAAGGGTCCACACCCCTGGAGGACACACCAGGAAAGGGTCCACAGCCCACAAGACACCAGGGGGGTCCAGACCCTGGGGACACAGGAGGAAGGTCCACAGCCCTGGGGAGACACAAGGAAGGGGTCCACAGCCCTGGGGAGGACACACAGGAAAGGGTCCACAGCCCCAGGGGAGACACACAGACAGGAAAGGGTCACAGCCCCCTGGGACCACCAGGAAAGGGTCCACAGCCCTGGGGAGACACCACCCCTGAAAGACACCAGGAAAGGGGTAGCCAGGGAGCAGCAGGGGCGACACCCGAAAAGGTGCACAGCCCAGGAGACACACCAGGAAAGGGTCCACAGCCCTTCGGACATACATGAAAAGGGTCCACAGCCCTGGGGAGACACAAGGAAAGGGTCCGTACACAGCCCTGGGACACACCAGGAAAAGAGACCACAGCCCTGGGGAGAGACATCAGGAAAGGGTCCACAGACCTGATGAGACACCAGGAACGGGTCAAAAGCCCTGGGAGACACACCAAGAAAGGGCCCACAGCCCAGGGACACACCAGGAAAGGCCCCAGAGCCCCAGGAGACACCAAAGGGTCCACAGCCCTGGGGAGACACCAGGAAAGGGTCCACAGCCCTGGGGAGACACCAGGAAAGGGGGTCACAGCCCTGTGGAGAGACCAGGAAAGGGTCCACAGCCCTGGGGAGACACCAGGGAAAGGGTCCACAGCCCCAGGGGAGACACACACCAGGAAAGGGTCCACAGCCCTGGGGACACCAGGAAAGGATCCACAGCCCTGGAAAGGGTCCACAGCCCCAGGAAGGGTCACAGCCCTGGGGAGACACCAGGAAAGGGGTCCACAGCCCTGGGGAGACACCAGGAAAGGGTCCACAGCCCCTGGGAGACACCAGGAAAGGGTCCACAGCCCTGGAGAGACACAAGGAAAGGGTCCACAGCCCTGGGGACACACCAGGAAAGGGTCCACAGCCCTGGGAGACACCAGGAAAGGGTCCACAGCCCGTGAGACACCAGACACCACCAGGAAAGGGTCCACAGCCCTGGGGAGACACACCAGGAAAGGGTCCACAGCCACAGCCCTGGGGAGACACCAGGAAAGGGTCCACAGCCCTGGGAAAAACACAGGAAAGGGTCCACAGCCCTGGGGAGGACACCAGGAAAGGGTCCACAGCCCTGGGAGACACCCAGGAAAGGGTCCACAGCCCTGGGGAGACACCAGGAAAGGGTCCACAGCCCTGGAACACACAAGGAAAGGGTCCACAGCCCTGGGGAGACACCAGGAAAAGGGTCCACAGCCCTGGGAAGACACCAGGAAAGGGTCCACAGCCCTGGGAAGACACCAGGAAAGGGTCCACAGCCCTGGGAAACACCAGGAAAGGGTCCACAGCCCTGGAGAGACACCAGGAAGGTCCACAGCCCTGGGGAGACACCAGGAAAGGGTCCACAGCCCTGGAGAGACACCAGGAAAGGGTCCACAGCCCCGGGGAGACACACACCAGGAAAGGGTCCACAGCCCTGGAGAGACACCAGGAAAGGGTCCACAGCCCTGAGGAGACACAAGGAAAGGGTCCACAGCCCCCTGAGGAGACCACAGAAAAGGGTCCACAGCCCTGGGAACACACCAGGAAGGGGCCCACAGCCCTGGGGAGACACACAGGAAAAGGGTCCACAGCCCCTGGGGAGACACCAGGAAAGGGTCACAGCCCCAGGGAGACACACTAGGAAAGGGTCCACAGCCCTGGGGAGACACACCAGGAAGGGTCCCACAGCCCAGGGGAGGAGACAGGGGGACACAGGGCACAGGACAGCCCAGGGGAGACACCAGGGGGTCCACAGCCCTGGGGATACACCAGGAAAAGGACCACAGCCCAGGGGACACACCAGGAAAGGGTCCACAGCCCAGGGAGACACACAGGAAAAGGGCCCACAGCCCAGGGGACCACCAGGAAAGGGGACACAGCCCCAGGCGACACACACCAGGAAAGAGGTCCACAGCCCTGGAAAGGAGACACACAAAGGGTCCACAGCCTGGGAGGTAAAGGGGAAAGGAGATACATGAAAACACCACCAAGAATGGGGTCACAGCCCTGGGGACACACACCAGGAACGGGCCACAGCCCAGAGGACACCAGGGAACAGGTCCACAGCCCAGGGAGACACCAGGAAAGGGCCCAGAGCCCACACACCACACACCGGAAAAGGGCCCAACAGCGGGCCCGCGGCCCAGGGGACACCAGGGGAGGGGGTCCACAGCCACGGGGACACCACAGGAACAGGGCCCAGCCCAAGACAAGGGTACACGCCAGGAACGGGTCCACAAAGCCCAGGGGACACACCAGGAAAGGGACCACAGCCCTGGGGAGACACCAGGAATGGGCCCACAGCCCAGGGGACACACCAGGAAAGGTGACCACAGCCCAGGGGACACCACCAGGAAAACAGGGGTCCACAGCAGCAAGGGGACACGCTAAACACCTAAGTGTTCCACACCCTATCAAACACCAGGTGCGCGACCCTATATATCACACAGGAGTTGGGCCAGCCCTGGGAATCACCTGGTTTCGGTGGCGCAGGTCCCTACGGGTACTTTAGTCGGCCAGGATCCTATCAGCTGGTTTCGGTGGGAGCAGGTCCCTACGGGCTACTTTAGTCGGCCCAGGGTCCTATCAGCTGGTTTCGATGGAAAGGGTCCACACGGGCTACTTTAGTCGGCCAGGAAAGGGTCCACAGCTGGTTTCGGTGGCGCAGGGTCCCTACAGGCTACTTTAGTCGGCCTGGAAAGGTATCAGCTGGTTTCGGGGGACGCAGGTCCCTACAGGCTACTTTAGTCGGACTGGATCCATCAGCTGGTTTCGGGAAAGGGCAGGTCCCTACAGGCTACTTTAGTCGGCCAGGTCCTATCAGCTGGTTTCGGGTGGCGCAGGTCCCTACAGGCTACTTTAGTCGGCAAGGTCCTAGGCTACTTTAGTCGGCCTGGTTTACAGGAAAGGCCAGGACAGGTCCCTACAGGCTACTTTAGTCGGCACAGGTCCCACAGCTGGTTTCGGATGGCGCAGGTCCCTACAGGCTACTTTAGTCGGCCAGGGCAGGTCCTATGGGGCCACAGCTGGTTTCACAGGCGCAGGTCCCTACAGGCTACTTTAGTCGGCCAGGTCCTATCAGCTGGTTTCGGACCAGCGCAGGTCCCTACAGGGCTACTTTAGTCGGCCAGGTCCTATCAGCTGGTTTCGGATGGCGCAGGTCCCTACAGGCTACTTTAGTCGGCAGGTCCTATCAGCTGGTTTCGGGTGGCGCGCACACCAGGAAAGGGTACAGGCCTACTTTAGTCGGCCACAGCCCTAGTCGGCCAGTCCACCATCAGCTGGTTTCGGGTGGCGCAGGTCCCTACAGGCTACTTTAGTCGGCCAGGTCCTATCAGCTGGTTTCGGATGGCGCGGGGTCCCCTACAGGCTACTTTCCACAGCGGCCAGGTCCTATCAGCAGGTTTCGGTGGCGCGCAGGTCCCTACAGGCCCAGGGACACCAGGGCCAGGTCCTATCAGCTGGTTTCGGGTGGCGCAGGTCCCTACAGGCTACTTTAGTCGGCCAGGTCCTATCAGCCCTGGTTTCGGATGGCGCAGGTCCCTACAGGCTACTTTAGTCGGCCAGGTCCTATCAGCTGGTTTCGGATGGCGCAGGGTCCCTACAGGCTACTTTAGTCGGCCAGGTCCTATCAGCTGGTTTCGGATGGCGCAGGGGACCTACAGGCTACTTTAGTCGGCCAGGTCCTATCAGCTGGTTTCGGATGGCGCCCTGGGAAGACTACAGGCTACTTTAGGGCGGCCAGGTCCTATCAGCTGGTTTCGGATGGCGCGGGGTCCCTACAGGCTACTTTAGTCGGCCAGGTCCTATCAGCTGGTTTCGGATGGCGCAGGTCCCTACAGGCTACTTTAGTCGGCCAGGTCCTAGCAGCTGGTTTCGGATGGCGCCAGGTCCCTACAGGCTACTTTAGTCGGCCAGGTCCTATCAGCTGGTTTCGGATGGCGCAGGTCCCTACAGGCTACTTTAGTCGGGCCAGGTCCTATCAGCTGGTCTCGGATGGCGCAGGTCCCTACAGGGCTACTTTAGTCGGCCAGGTCCTATCAGCTGGTTTCGGATGGCGCAGGTCCCTACAGGCTACTTTAGTCGGCCAGGTCCTACAGGCTACTGGGCCAGGTCCTAGGGGTTTCGGATGGCGCAGGTCCCTACAGGCTACTTTAGTCGGCCAGGTCCTATCAGCTGGTTTCGGATGGCGCAGGTCCCTACAGGCTACTTTAGTCGTCGGCCAGGTCCTATCAGCTGGTTTCGGGTGGCGCAGGTCCCTACAGGCTACTTTAGTCGGCCAGGTCCTATCAGCTGGTTTCGGATGGCGCAGGTCCCTACAGGCTACTTTAGTCGGCCAGGTCCTATCAGCTGGTTTCGGATGGCGCAGGTCCCTACAGGCTACTTTAGTCGGCCAGGTCCTATCAGCTGGTTTCGGGTGGCGCAGGTCCCTACAGGCTACTTTAGTCGGGCAGGGTCCTATCAGCTGGTTTCGGGTGGCGCGGGTCCCTACAGGCTACTTTAGTCGGCCAGGTCCTATCAGCTGGTTTCGGTGGCGCGGGTCCCTACAGGCTACTTTAGTCGGCCAGGTCCTATCAGCTGGTTTCGGATGGCGCAGGTCCCTACAGGCTACTTTAGTCGGCCAGGTCCTATCAGCTGGTTTCGGGGGTGGCGCAGGTCCCTACAGGCTACTTTAGTCGGCCCAGGTCCTATCAGCTGGTTTCGGATGGCGCAGGTCCCTACAGGCTACTTTAGTCGGCCAGGTCCTATCAGCTGGTTTCGGGTGGCGCAGGTCCCTACAGGCTACTTTAGTCGGCCAGGTCCTATCAGCTGGTTTCGGGTGGCGCAGGTCCCTACAGGCTACTTTAGTCGGCCAGGTCCTATCAGCTGGTTTCGGTGGCGCCCTACAGGTCCCTACAGGGTACTACTTTAGTCGGCCAGGTCCTATCAGCTGGTTTCGGGTGGCGCAGGTCCCTACAGGCTACTTTAGTCGGCCAGGTCCTATCAGCTGGTTTCGGGTGGCGCAGGTCCCTACAGGCTACTTTAGTCGGCCAGGTCCTATCAGCTGGTTTCGGGTGGCGCAGGGTCCCCTACAGGCTACTTTAGTCGGCCAGGTCCTATCAGCTGGTTTTTCGGGTGGCGCAGGTCCCCTACAGGCTACTTTAGTCGGCCAGGTCCTATCAGCTGGTTTCGGTGGCGCAGGTCTACAGGCTACTTTAGTCGGCCAGGTCCTATCAGCTGGTTTCGGGGGCGCAGGTCCCTACAGGCTACTTTAGTCGGCCAGGTCCTATCAGCTGGTTTCGGTGGCGCAGGTCCCTACAGGCTACTTTAGTCGGCCAGGTCCTATCAGCTGGTTTCGGGTGGCGCAGGTCCCTACAGGCTACTTTAGTCGGCCAGGTCCTATCAGCTGGTTTCGGTGGCGCAGGTCCCCTACAGGCTACTTTAGTCGGCCAGGTCCTATCAGCTGGTTTCGGTGGGCGCAGGTCCCTACAGGCTACTTTAGTCGGCCAGGTCCTATCAGCTGGTTTCGGTGGCGCAGGTCCCTACAGGCTACTTTAGTCGGCCAGGTCCTATCAGCTGGTTTCGGGTGGCGCAGGTCCCTACAGGCTACTTTAGTCGGCCAGGTCCTATCAGCTGGTTTCGGTGGCGCGCAGGGCCCTACAGGCTACTTAGTCGGCCAGGTCCTATCAGCTGGTTTCGGTGGCGCAGGTCCTACAGGCTACTTTAGTCGGCCAGGTCCTATCAGCTGGTTTCGGGTGGCGCAGGTCCCTACAGGCTACTTTAGTCGGCCAGGTCCTATCAGCTGGTTTCGGGTGGCGCAGGTCCCTACAGGCTACTTTAGTCGGCCAGGTCCTATCAGCTGGTTTCGGTGGCGCAGGTCCCTACAGGCTACTTTAGTCGGCCAGGTCCTATCAGCTGGTTTCGGTGGCGCAGGTCCCTACAGGCTACTTTAGTCGGCCAGGTCCTATCAGCTGGTTTCGGTGGCGCAGGTCCCTACAGGCTACTTTAGTCGGCCAGGTCCTATCAGCTGGTTTCGGTGGCGCAGGTCCCTACAGGCTACTTTAGTCGGCCAGGTCCTATCAGCTGGTTTCGGTGGCGCAGGTCCCTACAGGCTACTTTAGTCGGCCAGGTCCTATCAGCTGGTTTCGGGTGGCGCAGGTCCCTACAGGCTACTTAGTCGGCCAGGTCCTATCAGCTGGTTTCGGTGGCGCAGGTCCCTACAGGCTACTTTAGTCGGCCAGGTCCATCAGCTGGTTTCGGTGGCGCAGGTCCCTACAGG
>JADBJO010036265.1:5000-11253 GCA_016801955.1 Conus betulinus | reverse complement strand
CCCCCACCCCCCCCCCCCCCCCTCCCCCCCCCCTTCACGCACATCCTCAGTGTCTTTTATTGAGCCAGCTTTTTTTTCCCAGATAGATGTTCAAATTTCTCAACTGTCCAGCCTTTCTCAGAGTCTAGTTGTACTTAGCGATATTTATTCATTTATGCTTGCACTGCCCTTTGAGCAGCTGGGCTCTTTCCCTCTGCTCTTTATCTGCGCAGTGTGCTGTGACCCTTCCTGTTGGTTGTCTCCACTCTTCTCCATCTAGTCCAGAAGCCCCAATCACCTTGTCTCCTCGCCCTACCCCCCCCCCCCCACCCACCAACTCTCCCCAACCCCTTCCGCTACCTGATCCCTTCTCCCAACCAGTATTTCACACACGTGGGATCTTTTTTGTGTTTTCATCTGATTTGCAGCACATTTCTGTTTTTCCTTCGAGCATCAGAGTTATACCAGTGTATGCGAAAGATTGACCGGTGACACTTGTTGGTGAGGGCGGGGACCGGAGGGGCCTGTGTCATGTGGGTGCATATTCAAGTGGAATAGTTTGAACACCATGGTGGTTGTTGCGTGGAGGGCTGGCTGCCCATGGTGGGAGTCCTGGTCTCTTTTTTTTTCTGCCTGCCTCTGTGGTTTGTCTCGTCTTGTTCTTGTTCGTGTTTTTCTCTGTCTGTCTCTGTCTATGTCGGTCTGTCTCTGTCTGTCTGTCTGGTCTGTCTCATCTCTCTCTCTCTCTCTCCTCTCTCTCGCCTCTCTCTCTCTCTCTCTCTTGTGCACAGCTCATCCCTCTAAGGGCGACCAGCTTCCCTTGAACCCATTGTAATCACCTAAGGCACCTCACGGCCTTTTTACAGGCATTCTATCTCACATGTACGTTACAGCATTGTGTAATTCACTGACTTTTACAGCATTCTGTCTCACTGTCCGTTACAGCATTGTGTATCACTGTCTTTACAGCATTGTGTCTCACAAGCATTGTGTATCACTGTCTTTTACCGCATTCTGCATCACGTCTTTTTACAGCATTCTGCATCATGTCTTTCTGTATCAGTAGAGATGTCGTTCAGTCGCATTCTCTGGTGTTTGTTTCAATGCTTCCTTTGCGCCTTTCCAGTGGGAAGGTTTGCGTGATGTGGCTTTTCACTTTTCTGGTCATTCGTATTGTAGATGAAATTCCGATATATACTTTGGCACTTATCTTTGTACATACTTTTTTGTTTAAACCTTTACGCTCTTCTGTTTTTCCAGCGTTTTAATCTGTTATATTTTCTAAAAACATTTTCTTTCTGCGTATTCCTGGTCTTTGTTTTTAGAACTTTCTACCTTTCCTATTGTTTCGTTTCCTTTGTACCTTTTTTTTCCTGTCTGTCTTTGTTTTCTGGTGTACTATCGTTTCGTACTATTCAGAATGTTTTTCAGTTGCGCCACTGTTTTTAAAAGTTCCATGCAATAATTCACCGTATATTAAGGAGGGCAAAACAACGTTTTCTCTGGCATTTTCAGCATTCCAACAAACGGCTGTATTTTGGGCTGTCACACATAACATGGTCAGCACAAGTCAAAAATTTGCAAACGATTTCGCAGGGCATGCAAATCACCTTGTCAACGTTTTGTTCCACATCTACCATGGTGTCAGTGTCAACCGGGGGGTTTTGGGGGGTTTTTTTTTTTTTTTTTTTTTTTTTTTTTTTTTTTTTTTTTTTTTTTGGGGGGGGTGGGGGGGGGGGGGGGGGGTGTTGTGGTTTTTTTTTTTTCATTTGGGGGGGTTGGGGGGGGGGGGGTGGGGGTGGGGGGTTTCTTGGGGGGGGGGTTGGGGCGGGGGGCTCGGAAACAAGTGCAGAATACGATTCCGAACCTGCGATCACTGCCACGTGGGAATGCACTGTCCATTTGCGTGGCATGTGGAGGTTACGATGGAAAAAGAACAGCTAGCCTGGGGCAAATCTCCATGAAAGGGCACAGTGTTGAGGAGAGGCGGAGGAGGAGGGAGGTGGAAGACAGAAAGAAGAGGAGAGGGGACAACGTCAAGTGAATGGTACACGCCTATAATGTGTAACATTTGTAAAAGAATGGAGAAGTCTCTTTCTTTAAATTGCGCTTCATCGAAATCGGTCCATATTGCTACGCATACTGATGACAGGGGGGGCTGTTTCTCAGAACGGGGGAAAAAGAACCAGGCTGTTGATGCACCTAGACTGCAGCATTGATGGGTTGGTGATAACAAAAAAATTAGATCAGCTACGGATTGGAAATATTTCTCGTTTCCTGTTTGGCAGGACAATCGGCACCGTTACCTATGAATCTTACCACAAAGCGAAGCAATCAATGCGAAAAAACAGTGTTGGTTGTGTGGTGTGTGTGTGTGTTGTGTGTGGGTGTGTGTGTGTGTAGTGTGTGGTGTGTGGGTGTGTGTGGTGTGTGTGTGTGCGCGCGCGCGCGGCGCGTGCGGGCAATGTGTGTTGGTGTGGTTGTGTACAAAAAGAAACGATAAATTATAAAAAATGTAAAAAAGATTCAAGGACGAGGTGGTATACGGACACAATGAGTGAGCGTGCCATTCATTGCATTGCGACGCGAGAAACCAGTGCAGTTGGCGGGGCACTAAGGAAAGGGAATTACAGGGCTTAGGCGAGACCAACTGAGACAGACCGCAAAAGCCATAAACAAAAAGGGTTTCTTTCACGCGAAGTCTACAAGATTAGGAGGTGGGTAAGGTTTAGCTGACAATTCATTCCATAGAGACTGTAACTTTCAACGGGTCGGAGAGTATATTCTTTTCTCGCGACAATAATGTTCACTGTATTACAACTAATGAAGTGATAGGCATAAGAGAGAGAGAGAGAGAGGACAGAGAGAGAGAGAGGGGAGGAGAGACAGACAGACAGACAGACAGACAGACAGGCAGACGGACAGACAGACAGAAGACAGACAGATAGACAGAGACACACTGATGTCTCAGGCAGGAAAAGAGTAGAGAGACTGGCTGTGTACAAAGTGCATGCATGTTGCGCGCGCGCACGAAGGTTGGAATCGAATGAGAGAATGAGGATCATAAAGTTGCAAAAGTCCGGGTGACAAAAGTATATGAGGCACGTCAATGTGTGCGCCATTAACGCATTGTTGGCATGGGAAACCATTGCAGCTGTCGGCACAAAGGAAATGGAATTACAGGGCCTTAGGCCAGGACACACTGAGACAGGCTGCGAGCCTTAAACAAAAAGGTGTTCTTCAGCCGAGTCATACAAGATTTAGGAGAGGAGGAGGGTGAGCTGGACAGTGCAGTTCCTTGCAGTCTGTAGCTTTCATTGACACACAGTATTATTCCCCCTTACGCCAAAGACTTTTTTCTCTGCCACTATCAACGAGAGAGGAGGGAGAGATGAGGGAGAGGAGAGAGGAGAGAGGAGAGAGAGAGCACTTGTATGATGTGTTAACCGACATGTTGAGACTGCGCGCTACCATTTAGCCCTTGAACGAAAATCATGTCGGGCCATAATGTGCTCCTGATGAGCTATTGTCTGTTCACCATAAGCGGTGACAAAGCAGCACTGCAAGAAATATGTCACATCTTTTTTAAGTACATTGGTATTCCAAGCATTGACAGACTTAATCTGTAAAGTCATAATGTCATCGCTTTCAGCAAAACATTTTCTTTTAAAGGGAGGCAATGGGACGCGGAGGAGGGGAGGGCAACTAAGGTGGGTTGGTGGAGGGGCTTGCTGAATACCCTGAGCAGCCCAGTTGCCAACAATCAAACAGTGTTTACACTAAGACAAAACCCGTTAGACTCAATGCTGTCTCTTCAGTGACACGTTCTAGTCTCCTTTTTTTGCAAAGCTTAAAAGTTGATCAGCATGTTCCAGGGAAGTCCGTAACGTTAAGGACATGAGTGAAATGTATTACGGTTCGCCGCGGAGTGGTAGACCTTCAATTTTGTGCATGTTAGAATATAGATGTACACCAAGTGGCGTGCGTGCATGTATGCGCGCGCAAGTGTATGTGTGGGTTATGAGGGTGCGGGCATGATGCTTGCGTGTGCTCGTGCGAACATGTGTGTGTATGTGCGCACAATTTGTGTGGGTGTGGTGTGTGTGTGTGTGTGTGTGTGTGTGTGTGTGTGTGTGTTGTGTGTTCGTGTGAGCTGAGCGCGCGGGTATGTGTATGGGTGTGTGCAATCGTGCGCGTTGACGTGCATGCTTCCGTGCGTTGTGCGTACTGGCGCGCTCCAATAAACGACTGGATATGGATGCATGTGCGGGCATGTATGAAAGCGGCGAATTTCGATAGTTGTGTGCGTGAATCTATACGCGCGCATGTCGTGCAAGGGTTTATGCGATTTTTTTAAACCGAGGATTAGAATTAGATGTTCTGCCTGTCTGTGGTTTGTGTTGGCCCAAAACTGTGGGGTGGTTGGGGCCATCAATAGCTAGCGTGTCACGGTAATAAGACCTGTTGGCAGAGAGAGAGAGACAGAGAGAGAGAGGGGGGGGGGGGGGGGGGGTGGGAAATATGCACAGGCATGGAAGCTTTCTTTGACAGGTCGTTAATCGAACGAAGGTACCATATGTTCAAACACATCTCCGAGATCATGGTGGAGGATGGGATTGCAGGGCAGTGATAGAGGTCGGGAGTTGCAGGGGAGGTGGGGGGGGGGGGGTCGGAGAGGGGGCGGGTCGGATGATGAATTTTGAGATAAGGATGATAGAGTGGTTAAGATTGAAAAAGTGCACTGTTTTTCCCTTTTTGGGGTTGTAAAGGATAACACAACAACAGCAACAACAACAACAGCAACAAAAACAACAACATAATTTTGAACCTGCTTGAGGTGGTGAAACGGGTTTTTAGGTGTTACAATTTAAAAATGGAACATTCATCAAAACGTAAAGTAGGGAAGGCGTATAAAAGCGAATATTTAATATTTACAATGTTTTTGACCCATGAACCCGGTTTTTAAAGTAGAACATTATCAAAAACGGAATTACGCAAATGCAAAAAAAAAAAAAAAAAAAAAAGCAAAAAAGTCGCAGTTGTTTTTGTTAACGAACACAACTTAACGAAGACCCCCCAAAAAGAAAGAACACTGGATTGAATTCAGAGAAAAAAGGACGGAGGTATATTAGCCCATCTCAATGGTCTTTGAATTGCTGACTTAATTTCAAGTTTTGCCATTTGAATAGAAATACAGACATCAAACATTGATCATGAAAGATGATATTTTCGGGTATAGTATATAAGTATTGGTGGGGAAGCAGCGGGTTTTTGTTTTTTTTGTTTTATATTAACGGATGGAATTCAAGCAATAAATGAAACCATCGCCAATACTTTCACCAAATACAAGATGTGTATCTTCATCTTCCCATCTCTCCTACCGAGTTTATTCTGTCACTCACATCCACGGACTGCTACGAGGGAATTAAATTAAGGCGCGCGGCGCGCTTGCTTGTGTATGAGTGTGTGTGTGTGTGTGTGGTGTGTGTGTGTGGTTTGTGGTGAGAGGGCGGACCCGATGAGTAGAGAGAGAAGGACGTGGTGGAGACGAGTTGAGAGGGAAGGAGAGTTTAACGAAGGAGAGGGAGGGGGGGAGCGGAGGAGAAGCCACTTTAACATGACCCCCCCGTTCTAGCTGTTAATAACCTATAGACAAGAGGGAGTTAGCAAATGGCAGTACCGACGCGAAAAGCTTGAAAGTGCAATTTCACAAAGAACACACGTATCCACAGCCAATCCCTTCTTTCCCATTCCATCATCTTCCTTCACTTTCCCCCCCCCCCCCCCCCCCCCCCCCCCCCCCCCCCCCCCCCCCCCCCCCCCCCCCCCCCCCCCACCCCCCCACACCCCCCCACCCCCCCCCCCCCCCCCCCCCCCCCCCCCCCCCCCCCCACCGCCCCCCCACTCCCCCCCACCCCCCCCCCCCCCACCCCCCCCCCCCCCACCCCCCCCCCCCCCACCCCCCCCCCCCCCCCCCCCCCCCCCCCCCCCCCCCCCCCCCCCCCCCAACCCCACCCCCCCCCCCCCCCCCCCACCCCCCCCCCCCCCCCCCCACCCCCACCACCCCACCCACCCCCACCCCCCCCCCCCCCCCCCCCCCCCCCCCCCCACCCAACCCCCACCCCCCCCCCCACCCCCGCACCCCAGTCTACTTTGGCCTTCATCCTCTGTTCACATGTACCCCCACTCTGATAACACACACCACACACACACACACACACACACACGAGAACCACACTCACACACACACACACCACCACACACACACACACAC
>JADBJO010036264.1:5000-11254 GCA_016801955.1 Conus betulinus | reverse complement strand
GAGAGGGAGCGAGGTTTTTTTTTTACCATTTAATGAAGAGGAATTTCTTTTCTCTTCTTCTTATTATTCTTCTTTTATATCTTGTCTCGTTTGTCTGTCCCGGCTTCGTCTGCCGCTCTCTACTCCACCAATCTCTCCTGCCCTCCCGACTCCTTCCTCAAAAAATCTCCCCCACCACCCCCTGCCTCGCGATTCTCTTTGTTCTCCTCCTCTTCTCTCCAGCTCCGCCCGGGCGCTCGCTTCGAGCTTCCTTTTTGTTTCATAACAGAAGTAATTCATGCACAACAACTGGGTCTGATGGTAGGAGCGTACAAAACATGCTGAACAGTTTTGTATATTCCCCACATGCTAACAATTCTCACGATTGGTTCGCGTTGTCTTGTTTGTCTCATTGTTGGTGCTTGTGGTGTTTTTATGGGTTTTATAACCGAGAGACTGGCTAACATTCGTGCAGTGGTATGTAAGCTTGTGTGTGAGACTGAGTTTGTGTGTGGTTGTGTGTGTGTGCGTGTGGTGTGTGTGTGTGTGATTGGGTGGTGTGGTGTGGGTGGTGTGTGTGTGTGTGTTTTGGTGTGGTGTGGTGAGGCGGTAGTCTTAACGGGCGTGCTAGCTACGAATGATGGCTTTCGTCTTGATCTGCAATAGCATCTCTGTGAGACTGCAAGTGGCACACGTCACAATTTGGAGGCACTTTTCCACTCGATAGGGTTTCGTGGCAGCAGGTGCTTGCGTGAGTCGTTTTTGTTTATAGGTCGTCCTCTCGTTGACGTATATGCTGGTTTGTGGGTGTTTACATTCGGTTCGGCGTTTATATTTAATTCATCTGATGCATTGCTGCCTTTTTGTGGCCCCTCACCAACGTTTGCTGCAACTATGGCGTACGCAAAAAATAAAAGACTTTTTGATGGAAGGGGCGGCGTCATAACTTTGTCGGAATGCACTTGTCGTTTTGTGAATTTTTCGAGCGCTTGTGCCAGGATCGTAGAGAGAGAGAGAGAGAGATAGAGAGAGAGAGAGAGAGAGAGAGAGAGAGAGAGAGAGAGAGAGAGAGAGGAGTGTCTGTGTTGTGTGGGGGGGGGAGGGGGTGGGGGGGGGGGGGGTGGGGGGGGGGGGGGGGGGGGGGGGGGGAGAAAGTTGCAACGAGCCGCTTCACTGGGTCTCTTTGAAGTTACGGACAGGGTCTTTTCGACATGCGTCTGGTCCTGGAAACTTACTTCCGGTCATGACTTCATAGCATGGAGTGCGTCGATCGTCTTACTGAGGCGAGTCGGGGATTTGAGAATTAAAATGAGGAATACTAGTCTCTGGCGTTGATAGACGGTGTCTTTCCTAATGTGCTGGTTGTTAGTTAATGGCGGATAAAAAATTGACCCCAAGACTTGAAGCAAACTGCAGTTCTGCTGAAAGCCAGCCAAAAACTGCAGGACTGCTGAAAGCCAGCCAAACTGCAGGACTGCTGAAAGCCAGCCAAACTGCAGATGAACTTGCCTCCAGACGCCTCATCTGGAACAGCGTTTGTGTGACATTATGATCGAGCTCTTCGTTGCTCTTCGTGGGTGAACAGGTGGTCATCGTGTGATTGATCTGCAGCATTTGCTGAAGGGTGGTTTTAATTACATCTTAAGTGAACGTGATATGAATGTGGCAGCAGATGTTAAAGAAGCCAAGTTCCGATTGGTGGGTCTGAAGAGTCTGTTCCCATTGGCTAGTGATACTGCTGACGTTAGAGACCACGGACGATTCTTCAGCTGACGGCGCAATCCTTTGCAGATCTTCCGTGTCAATGTGTCGGTCCATAATTAGTCATTGATCGTCATTTCTTCCTTTGTTTCGTATTCTGTTTGTAATGTTGTTGTGTCATTGTTGTTATTCTTGTTGTTGTTGTTGTTGTTCTCTTCCTCCTCCTCCTCCGCCTCCTCCTTCTTCTTCTTCTTCTTCTTCTTTCTTCTCTTCTCATTGATATTGTTTTATCATTATCATTGTTAATGTTTGTTGTTGTCGTCGTTGTTGTTGTTCCTCTTCTTCTTCTTTCTTCTTCTTCTTCTAGTGGTAGTAGTGTAGTTAGTTCAGTAGCAGCAAGCAGCAGAAGCAGCAGCAGCATAGCAGTAGTAGTAGTAGAGTAGTAGTAGTAGTAGTAGTCGTACGTACGTACGGTACGTAGAGACAAGCTCTACGTACGTACGTACATACCTAGCGCCTATATTCGTTACAGACCAAGCTCTAAGCGTTTTACAGTCCCGCGCTGTCATTTTACATAACAAGCTGCCTATCTGGGTAGAGCCGACTGAAGACCTGCCTATGGGGTTTAGAGCCCACTGAAGACCTGCCTATCTGGGTAGAGCCCACTGAAGACCTGCCTATCTGGGGGTAGAGCCCACTGAAGACCTGCCTATCCTGGGTAGAGCCCACTGAAGACCTGCTATCTGGATAGAGCCCACTGAAGACCTGCCTATCTGGGTAGAGCCCACTGAAGACCTGCCTGCTGGCGCCACACTAAACTGTGTCCCGTGTCATCCAGTCGAATTTCAGTTACTCAGTTTTATATTATGACCACATGTGTATTAGAGACATCGCACACGACGTTCTTGCCCAGTCAGAGTTGGGCAGACTGTTGTGATTTAAAAAAGATAAAGTATTTTCAAAAGTATTTTTGAGCGGAGTATTAGAGATAGTGATTGTTATTTCTTCGTTTTCATAGTCTTGAATGTTGTTGTTTGCCTGAGGAAGACCAAGCAGGTCAAAACGCTTCGCGTTTTTGTCTTGTAATTTGTTTGTTTCTTTCGTTCGGCAGAGAAGAATTTGTTCTTGAAAATATGGTGTGTTTATATTTATCGATACACTGTGGTGTTTTTCTGTGTTGTTGGCTTTTTTTTTTAATTGTTATGAACGGTTTGTTATGAACGGGTTTAAATCTGAAAAAATACTTTGCTTTCCTCTAAAGCGCCGTTCCACCCACAAGAGTCCACCTACACAAAACCCGCCCTCAATGTTACATTTAAGGGTGTTCGCGGGCCAGACATATACGCGGTTTTGACACAGGCTAGGCCCCCTGTCGTCACTGATGACGCGGGGAAAGGTTAGCTGCGCCGCCCTGCGCCGTCTGTCACCCAAAGACGCCTTCCGCTGGTAGTGCCACCTCCCACTAGGATGACGAAAGTGATGACGTCATTCATTCCGTGCACCTTGTTATATCTTTCTAGCTTTCTCCCCTACTCACTGTGGTCTCGAGGCTTCGCAGATGTGTTGTGTAGCGTATATACGGACTTTTCTTTTCCCCGCACGCGCTCGGTGGCGCCTCATCGATGAAGCTGAAATTGTGGGTCTCTCCTGTCTGTCTCTGTCTGTCTGTTTCTGTCTCTGTCTTGTCTGTCTCTGTCTGTCTGTCGTCTGTCTCAGGCCTCTGTCTCTCTCTCTCTCTCTCTCTTCTCTCTCTCTCTCTCCTCTCCTCTCTCTTTCTCTCTCTCTCTCTCTTCTTTTCGGTCTCTCTCTCTCTCTGTTTCTCTCTGTCTCGGTCTGTCTGTCTGTCTGTTTATCCTCTCTCTCTCTGTTTCTCTCTGTCTTTGACTGTCTGTCCTGTGCTGTCTGTCTGTCTCTCTCTCTCTCACTCTCTCTCTCGCCACTCTCTCTTCTCTCTCTCTCTCTCTCTCTCTCTCTAGCATCTGGGTTTACGGGGGCGAGGACTCGCCTTAGAATGCGTCTATGCTTTTGCTGTGTGTGTGTGTGTGTGTGTGTGTGTGGGTTGGGGGGGGGGGGAGATTGTTAGTGGAAGGGGGTGGGGGGGGGTGTGTGTGTAAATGTTGTGTGTGTGTGTGCGTGCGTGCGTGTATGCCTGCTTGTGTGCGTGCGTGCGTGCGCGCGGCGCGCGCGCGCGCGCGCGCGCGCGTGTGTGTGTTGTGTGTGTGTGTGTGTGTGTGTGTGTGTGCGCGTGCGTGCGTTGGTGTGTGTGTGTGTGTGTGTGTGTGTGTGTGTGTGTGTGTGTGTGTGTGTGTGTATGCGTGTGTGTGTGTGTGTGTGCGTGGCGTATGTGTGTGTGTGTATGTGTGTGCGTGTGTGGTGTGGTGTGTGTGTGATGTGTGTGTGTGTGTGTGTGTGTGTGTGTGTGTGTATTGTGAGTTCGTTCCTTGTTCGTTTGGGTGCTGTACTTGTCTGAGATAAGAACTCAAGGAGCATGAATATGGTCACAGGCAGCAAAGAGAGAAGTAGCGCTGCCAGAGCAATATCTGTAGGGATGCGCGGGTAACACCACGACAGGTTCCTGCGTGCCCCGGTACATTCCCGTCTCTCTCTGCACGGCATGCGAGCCAATGGGGACACTACAGCGGACGTAGACAAAGAAGAACCCAAGCCATGGACACGAGCTGTTTCCGAAAGACGCTAAACTTCAGGTGTACGCTCATATCACCAAAATAGAAAGCTTTGTGTTATGCTCGATGTTGCCTCTCGGAGAGAGAGAGAGAGAGAGAGAGAGAGAGAGAGAGCGAGAGAGAGAGAGAGAGGGAGAGACAGAAAGAGAGACAGAGATAAAGAGAGATAGGGAGAGAAAGAGAGACAGAGATAAAGAGAGATAGGGAGAGAAAAGAGAGACAGGAGGAGAGAGAGGAGAGAGAGAGAGAGAGAGAGAGAGAGAGAGACTGACAGAGATAGGGAGACACTGACAGAGAGAAAGAGAGACAAAGAGAGACAGGGACAGGGAGAGACAGAAGAGAAGAGGACAGGAGAGAGAGAGAGAGAGAGAGAGAGAGAGAGAGAGAGGAGAGGAAGAGAGAGAGAGAGAACAGACAGACAGACAGACAGACAGATAGATAGATAGATAGATAGATAGATAGATAGATAGATAGATAGATAGATAGACTTGTCGTCCGTACAGTTGAGACGAAAACGTTTGAACCTGTGCGGTCCGACCAGTCAGTGTCGAACGGACGGAGTGCTTCACGATAGTTTTTAAAACCTTCGAGTTTGATCCCACATGCCGCTTCAAAGGACTGTACATTGAATACGAAGCTTTTTCTCGAATATTAGAGATTTATATAATTTTTGAGTTGACATTCCAAAGCACATCATGGCTTTGGTACAATTCAATCAAATGTTTGGTCTCCGAATCGGACAGTCCTGACCGCCTTGCTGGACGACGCCATTTTTCTTGTGCCATGGGTGTTGGCTCAATGCTGAGCGTTGATTGGTTGGAGGATACTAACTGTCCATTTCGAATAGATCACGGTATATCTCGAACGGAGTCTTCTCTCTGTGGTGTTCCGTGGTGCCAGTTCTCAGTCCCGCTACACGCAGGGCACCATCCGATACGCTCCTAACTGGACGGCAAGGATTGCTGAGTCGCGGAGCCCGGCGTGAGTGTGCGTGCCGTATCCAGAGGGCGTCACCATGTTCGCCCGGCGACAGTTCCCCGGGAACTTCGGGGGCCCGGAATAGTTCAGTTGGTAGAGCGCCGGACTCGTGATCCTGGCTTCGCGGGTTCGAATCTCCGCCGGGCCGTTTCGGTACAGGAGGATTTTTTTCTCCCTCGGACGAGTTAACATTGTTTCTTCTGATCCATTTCCCATACAGTCCTTTCGAATGAGACTAGAAACCGAGGTTCCGTGTGTGTACGCACGCATAACGTCTTGCACACACGTACATCCCCATCACCAACTTACGAAAGAGAAGGCCAGTTTGGCCGTTGGTATGGATGACACGTTACACATAGCATGCCCTCTGTGCGTGAGAAATGGAAAGAATGAAGGAAGTAAGGATATATTGTGTGAACGATATTGGACGACATTGACTGGATGACACAGGAAACGACTGAATGACAAGCGCCAGCTGGCAGCTCTTCAGTCGGCACTACCCAGGTAGGCAGCCCGTTGTGTAAACGAGTGTGGATTGTAAAGCGCTTAGAGCTTGGTCTCTAGCCGAGAATAGGCGATATATAAGCATTCATTATTATTATTATTATTAACTTGCTGATAATGATCTCCTCGACACTTACTCATCGAGGGCACACAGATTTGGGAGCAGGACTCGACACTGAGGTCATCAAGGGAACAGGGCATGAACAGCCATATCATTTGAGACTTGTATTATTTTTGTTTGAAGCTCATCGATGCGTACGATGTTGAAGATGATGTTGTGAATGTCATTCTGATCAAATACTAACATGACAAGGCTGTGCTGTGCTCTACGCTTTCCTATCTGATCTAACCCAGTGTCAGACCAGGCCTGGGAGATACAGACACCTGCAGTGTTGGTCAGGAAATTGG
>JADBJO010036263.1:7500-11257 GCA_016801955.1 Conus betulinus | reverse complement strand
GGCCTGGCGAGGCAGGAAACTGACACAAGTTGGTGCTTTCTGTCGTAGCTTCCGTGTTGTCTGCTTCGCCGTCGGATAATGTTGTCGCTGTATGACAGTGTTGGTGATCAAATCGGAGAATGAACCCGCAGTTGACGAGTTTGTGTCCTTTTTTTCTCTATTGCGATGAGAAACACCACACAGCATGAACTATTTTTGTCATGACTGAACAGCAGGCGTTTCAGTCTGTTCACACCTGTAGATGTGATTCTCCAAGACTGTATCTGAGCGGAGAAACTTGGTCTTTGAAAAGGAGTACCAGACACAACTGGCTTTCCTTCTCGCCTGGATGTCGACATGCGTTCTGCATACGATTTTCGATGGAAAAATACTTGGTGAAAACTGACCAATAATGTCTATACATTTTCAGTTGTATTTATCATAGACATCATAGTTATTATCAACACTATTTCGATCGGGAAGTCTGAATTTCATAGCGTGACAATTAGCGCACAACTCCGACAATGACACAAAGTTAACGAAGAAGGCGACTGTTCCAGACAGGTCGGCATCGTCAGTCATGTCGTAGAGAATCGCAAGCTTGTGCGAAAAAGATCGTAGGCATGCGATCCACGAAATGAGAGCTACGGACTTGACTTGGAATGTACGTTTTGGGATTCGACAGTTTTTCTCACAAACTTTTGATAAAAGCAAGAAATAGCCCAGGTCCAGGTTTGGTCGGCGGAAAATGAAAAATGGCACCAAAATTGATTGTGCGAGATACAAGTATAGAAAAAATAAGAGCTTTTTGTCCAAGGTATAAAGTACATTCATTGTTGTGACTTTAGCGACGTATGCATACTAATGATATAGGTTCCGAAACACTGGCATGTTAAAGTGTCGACACGAAATAATCCAGATTCATCAATCAAAGGAGGTAAGACGGAAGGTAACTCCCGAACAAACCATGTTAACTGGCGGGCGAAGGAGAAAAAAAAAAGGCGCCAAAATTGATCGTGCAAAATACCAGTAGTTTAGAAATTATGGATTTTTCGGTCCAACACAGTTGTTAAGAATAAAATACACTCATTTGTGTGACTTCAGCGACATAGACATAATAATTATGTAGATTCTGAAGCATTCCCATTTGAAAGAGTTGACACGAACTAATCTAAGATTGATCAAGCAGGGGAGGTAAGGGGAAAGGTAACTCCCGAACAGACCATTTCATCTGCTGAGGGTCACCACGAGAGAGATGCCCATTTGAGCACCTGCCTGCATAGACCTTCACGTGCTGATGTATTTGTCAGTTGTTCCTGTTGATATTAGTTCTCTCTGAAACACACTGCTCCCCGTGGATTTGTTGTGGCTAAGGCTGTGTCCGGATGAACTAGAGTGTGTTTGTGTATGGGAGAGCGTCATTAATGAGCATCATGGCGAAGAAGAATACACAGAACGATGACACGTAACAACAGCAACAGCAACTACCACAGTAACAACATCATCAGCCACCACCACAACAACAGAAGTAAATCATTCCTCTTTTTGACAACCCTCCCCGCTCTCTCTCTTCACATTTGTTGTCCATACTCATTCTCTCTAAATCAATACAATCGGATTTATGTTCACTCCATTTGTAGTCCTTTTCGTGCGCATAGAGTGAATCGATGTTGAGAAAAAAAAAAACAATAAAGAAACCTTGAAAAAAGAAAAAAAAAAAAGTAATTCCGTTAGAAAACAAAAGGGCAGTAATTCGGTTGGGGTTAATCAGGAATATATCCATTTGAATCGCTGTCTGTGGGATTGAATCAACCTTTTATTTCTAAACAATAAAAGGACTATGCCGCCCAACGAACGAAACAAACAAATGACATGACAAAACGCGACGCCTACAAGTAGTAGAGTAACTCTTGTCCTGTCATGATGAGAAAAAAAAAAAAAAGTGATTGCTCGTTCTTCGTAATGGTTCCAAACGGTGCTTCATGTTGCCTGAGAAAGAAGACACAAGAGGTCTGGAAAGGTGTCGTGTTTGTCTATGTCATTGTTTGTCCGGCGGCGTAGTCGTTTCTTTTGGAACTAGGTTTCCATTTCCGCCTGCAGTCCCACCCCCGACTCCTTCCCTCCCTGCCCCGCCCCCCTGCATGATGGTATGACAGTAGTGACGTCAGTGTGAGCACAACGCCTGTGCTGGCTCCCGATCCCCTTTACAGTTAGAGGTGGAGAAGGCATTGGGGGTACAGGCCGTGACCTGAGCAATGACCCTCTGCTACACAGGATTTTCTCTGACACTTGATTGTAGGCCTACAGAGCCCCAGACTGATGTGGTCTGGCAGTATCAGATGCCATTTGGGCAGAGGTGGGACGCATCCACATCTGGGAGTGGGAATGCACCCTGCCCCCAAACCAGTACATAGCTCAGTCTACGCACGGTACACCTTGGTTTCTTGTTTCTTGGTCTCTGGCTGTCTGAAACTCATTCTAACGTATCTGTTTGGCCCAGGAGTCCCACTGACTGAAACAGACGGCGTCTCCTAAGCGAGTCCATTTTGAGTTGGAAGGTTGCCATGCAACAATGTGTGTGTGTGTGTGTGTGTGTGTGTGTGTGTGTGTGTGTGTGTGTGTGTGTGTGTGTGTGTGTGTGTTCAGATATCTATCGCAGACAGATCAACTTTGTTAATGAAATTTTTAACTCTTTCGATTCAGAACTTCTAATCTATTCTCTTGGCAGTATAAACTTATGTTTTGATAGATTTCTTTTGTGCCCAATCAGCGAATTCATTACAAAAGAGAAAAAAAAAAAATTTCCATTCGAACAAATGCTGACCACTTTCAGACAAGGGAAGTAATTATTTCGACGCAGAACTTGTAATTTCTTCCCTTGACGGTCAAAACTAATATTTCTACGCGTAAATGACTTAAATGGATTCATTTTGCGCCCAGTAGTTACAAGAAGAGATAAGACTGATTGCTCGTTCTTCGTTTCGAATTGTCCCAAATGTTGGTTAATCTTGCCTGAAGAAGAAAGCCAAAGAGAGTCTCGAAACGCGCGTCGTGTTTTGTTTTGTCATTTGTTGCCCCTATCTTTTTTCATCTTGTCCAACGTACGGAACAGTCCTTTCTCTGTGAGGTCTGTGTCAGTTTCCGCCTGCAGTCATCTCGCTGTCAGTTTTCTTTCTTTCTTTCTTTCTTCTTTTTATTGCGCGCTCTGTCAGCAAAGATTGCACAAACACTGCACAGTTCATTTTAACCACACGTAGTAAAAGGGTGAAATGTGTGGCCCAACGACAATGCCACTAATGCTTGGAGTTGACCTAACGGGAATGCATGATCATTCAGCGAATTCATTACAAATGAAACATTTTCTATCGAACAAAAAATGTTGAACATTTTCGGACAGGGGAAGCGGTTTTTTGTGTTGTTGTTGTTGTTGTTGTTTTTGTTCGGTTCAGAACTTCTAATTCCTTCCCTTGCTGCATAATGTAGTGTTTCTACGCGTGAACTGAATTAAAGGGAGGAGGATATAGTTTCTTCCCAGCACCTTTCTCTTTTTTCTCAAAATTTCTTGTTGTCGCTATTTTGCTGTTTTAACATGAGGCCAGCTTCAAATCACGTCGTAGATGAGAGGCCTGCAGATATGAGTTGGGCCGCGGAAAGGGAAATAACTACAAAAGAATTATAGTGGTACACTCCGGCGTACAGACAGGCACAAATAGGTCTGTATGCAGCTACGTACAGATGCATGTATGCAGGCGCCCGAGTGCGTGCTCGCACGCGCGCG
>JADBJO010036262.1:0-2500 GCA_016801955.1 Conus betulinus | reverse complement strand
TTATTATCTCATTACGAATCTTTGAATTTGGAATTGTAAAGCAGAAAGCGCTGATCTAGAATCACTAAAGTAGAAGTTGACGATTTTTAGTGGAAGAATTTAGAATATACTTTAGAGACATTAGAATTGCTACTAGGTCTGCGGTAAAAATACAAGTTTTTCCCAAGATGATGACAATTTCTCCACTTTTAAGGTTGGTATGATAAAAGCTGCACCAGTGTTACGGTCATCTAGTACTGAACCATCCGTAAAAACTTTCAAACACATTTTCCAAATGGCAATTTATGTCGCTTTTAAGACGGTTTGGAGAATTGTTTTTACTTAGTACAGTGTAATTTGTATCAAATTTAGCTTTGATTTGTTCCCATATGGGAATGGGTGCATAGAAGGGGCTTGAGGCGATTTTAGTTTGATTTATAATTGATTCTTTCAATAGAGTAGAATATGTCTGAATGGATAAAGTTGATTTTATTCTTGTAGCTCTTTTTGCAAAATCTGTTTCTGAATTTAAGGATACTTCTTTAGCACAAAAAGGATTTGTGAAGAGTTCTTAAAGAAACAAATTTAGATGCAGACGCTTTTTGTAACTCATTGAGAGGCAAAACTCCGATTTCATGGTATGTTCCCATGTTACATGTATGTATAGGAACTCCAAGTCCAGTTTATACGATTTGCAGTCTATACTTTGTAATGTCATTTAGTCCGCAATGGATGACCACTGCGTCAGCTGGCTTTTCGTCAGAGGTTGGAAGTTTCTGAAGCATCAGAGGAAGGTCTTCAGTCCTATAAGCTTCGCAAACCTTTGTCTCAAAGCCATACGCGCGGCCCAGTCTTCTTCCATTCACTCCTTTCATCACCGAGTCGTGGTGCATGGCAACTACAGGTAAATATTGTTTCTCTTCTCTCTGTTTTGATCTAGGCCTAATAGAATTCTGTTTTCTTTTTTCCTGATCTTTTACGTTATGTGAATCATTGACGTCATTATTCTTAATTTCTTTTCCAACCACCTTTGCTTTTGATTTTTCTTTCTCTTTTGTTCTGTCTTCTGTTTTCTTCTGTCTCCGGGATGTTGTGGGGCAGTAGGGATCGATTTTGCGATCTCAGCGTAAGTGAGAGAGGTAGGATTATCTGTTTGAGTCTGATCGTCCGAAACTGTTATTGTCATGACAACTCTAAATGTAATCATATTTTCGATCATCTTTTTCTGTTCATGTATCGTATTTTCCAGGCTTGACACACGATTACATACACCAATAATCATCTTTTTCATTTCATCGATCACACTCACTGTGTCTGATGTAGAGCAGTGTCGATTTTCCCTGGCATCTCCCTTGTCCTCCTCACGTACGCGCTGGGCAGCTTTGCGTGCTGATCGGATGAGCTTTTTCTCTCATGGCGCTTTACAAGTTGTCAACTCTCGTGGCGCTGTTTTCTTGTTCATTCATGGGTGTTGTATCTGAACGGCTGCCCATGCTTCTGGATCTAGTCAGCCTGATCATATTAATGCAGTTTTGAGGAAATATCAGCAGACCATGATCTCAGTGTCTAACTGTGTCCGCCATCTTTTGTGTTGGGTTATGATCATGTGTGTGTGTGTGTGTGTGTGTGTGTGTGTGTGTGTGTGTGTTTGCGCGCGTGTGTACGTGCGTTTCCGCCAACTCGCTCGCTAGCGCGCGCGCCTGTGTGTGTGTGTGTGTGTGCGTGTGCGTGTGTGGGTGGGTGGGGGTTAGGTGTTTGTGTGTATGTGGGTGTGGGTTTACGTGTGTGTGTGTGGGGGGGGGGGTACGTGTGTGTGTGTGTGTGTGTGTGTGTGTGTGTGTGTGTGTGTGTGTGTGTGTGTGTGTGTGTGATACACAGGTGTATTTGCATGGATTTATGTGTTTGTGTATGCATATGTGTGTGGGTGTCTTTGAGTGGGTTTGTGTGTGTGTATGTGTGTGTGTGGGGGGGGGGGGGGGGGGGGAGATGTTACAGAAATATTTTGTATTTGCAGTGTTCCGTTCGCATTGTATATCCTTGGATCATGGCCTGTCTACCAGCGTGATTTTTCCTGAGGATTGTGAGCAGTCATCTTAGTCACTATATACTGCACCCCCCCCCCCTCCACACACACGCACACACACACACACACACACACACACACACACACACACACACACACACACACACACACACACACACACACGCACGCACGCACGCACGCACGCACGCACACACACACACAGTTTCATCAAGGAGGTGTCACTACGTGTGGACCAGTCCATGGACGCTACTCCACATCCGCTAGGATTTGTGACCACACTAAGCACGATTTAAATGTGATGGATGAGTGAAACAATGACTAAGATGACTAAGGTCTTAAGGAGAGGGTCTATGGCTTAGCAGATGTCTGGCCTATATCACTATATGTGAATGTGTAATGAGTGTACAGGTGTTCGTTTGTATGGGTGTGTGGGCACGACGGCAGTGTATTTATTACTCGAGCGCGTGTGCTTGTGTC
>JADBJO010036261.1:0-11259 GCA_016801955.1 Conus betulinus | reverse complement strand
GCTTCAAAATCGATTGTCTTGTATCTCTTTGATTTTTTTTTTTGTGATTGTCAGATTGTTCTAAAATGCTCTCTTATCGCACCCACTCTCGTCTCTTTCTTCCCCCCCCTTCCTTCTCTCTCTCTCTCTCTCTCTCTCTCTCTCTCTCTCTCTCTCTCTCTCTCGCTCTCTCTCTCTCTCTGCACCTTTACCCCACACTCCCTTCGCTCCTGCGGTCTCTCTCTCTGTCTTTTTTTTCTAAATTTAATCCCGTACTGTATTGTAGTTCTAGTCACTTTTTGCATGCTTCCTTTGTTACCTCATCTTATTTTATGTTGTTGACCCTACTCAGGGCGAGGACTGGATGTAAAAAAGCACATCAGTGCTTATCTATTATCTCGTAAGAATTTATTGTCTTGTCTTGTCTTGTCTCTCTCTCATGGTGACGTATGTTCTTATCGCTCTTTCGCTGGAAGTGTGTGTGTGGTGTGTGTGTGTGTGGGTGTGTGTGTGTGTGTGTGTGTGTGTGTGTGTGTTACGCACGCTTTCTTCATGATGATACAGAATTACCATTGTTTTGTTATAAACATTTCTATATTTTGTAATAGTGTAATGTGTCTGTCAGTAACCCTTATTGTCCCTGAAGGCACGAGGGGCCAGATGACAAAAAGGATCGCCTTGCTACGTTTTACCCTTGGGATCAAATCTCTCTCTCTCTCATCGCTCTCTCTCTCTCTCTCTCTCTGCCCTATACGTGTTTTAGGCCTATTCTAATCCCCGTTCCCTCCGCCCAATGTCCGGGGACGTAACGCTGCGTTCTAAGAATCATCTCCCTTCGTAGTACTGTTTTGGGCAACAAACGGACGCCGAGAGTCCGTTTTTTTTTTTGCTCGTGAGTCACGTTTTGGGGTAATTACATGCATGTAGTCAGTTCTTGGAATATTCATCGGTTGTGCTCATTTTGCCTTAATCTTTGGGCTGCTGCACTGCATGAGCAAGGAGATGCCTGATGGGTGTTGGTCAGTGGGTCACTTGGTTCTGCATTTGGTTGATGTGTTCGAGCTTTGAGCATGGTGAAGTACTTTCTGATGTATCTGCCACCACCATATGTACCATACACGAGAAGTAGATTGGCATATAGTGAATTATTTTTTATACTCCTATTTCAAATGTATACGACCTTTCGAAATACACAGACAACTGTAGTCACGCACGGATGCTATGCGTACAGGCGAGCTCGGGCGGAAGTGCACCTTGCTTCAGAAGTGTTCCACTACGGTCAGGTAAAAAAGCAGACGAAGTCCGGTAGCCGGAACCCAAGGCTCTTACAGAATGGCGCTTCTAATTTAAAGTTAGTTAAGGAGCAATGTTGTGTGAAGACCGTTGGCAAACGACCAGTGCTAGGGCGTCCAGGTTTATAGGAGACAGTCTCGTCTATAGCACTATGACAATGACAGAAAATGGACAGACGTAGACGTTTGCAACGGGGGGATGAGGACAGCTTGTACTGTTACTGTACTACAACAACTATGACCTACAGAAGGCTAGCTAGTTCTATAGAGGGCTTGGCAAAAATCTGACAAGATTCCCAAGCCAGTATTTGGAACTGACCTGGTGATGTAGAGAGTGCATGTATGTGAATGTGAAAGTGCCAAGTAAATAAGGAACACTAAAAGTGTAGGGTTGAACATCTTACAGCTATTAACAATGTGTTATGTTTTTGCACATTCCCATTCTGCATTTCCATTACCATTTTTCTATGAATTATTAATGATTCGTCTCAATATTGGACAGATCTTAATGTGAGACAGTTCTGGAGACCATGATGAAAAGTTACAGTTCTAAACAGTTCCAGCTTACCCTAATATAAAACCATCCCCCTACCTTGCAGCCAAAGTAGAGATCTGTAGGCACATAACATTCAAGAAGTGAATGTAGCAAGAGGGTTAAAAGAGTACTGCCTGCAGTAACATTGATCACAGACAAAATATCCCTAATGCGGATTCAGTGGATGATGTGGCATTTCTAAGATGATGGAGGTGATCTAACACTGCAAGTTCAGCCATCTCCACAAGAAATAGGTTTACAGCATTTGTCCAATGGGAGACAAGTTTACACAGTTTAAAACTTGCATGGAGACATACACACACTGAAGTCCTCAAAGTCAAAGAGTCCTGATCCTTTGATCTGCTTCGTTTGCTGTAGTGCAAGGTGCCATCGTAGGTCCTTTTGATGTAAGATTTATCAGAAAGACATATCAAGTGCTGTCATATGTTTATCTATTAATCTCAGTTGCAGTTTCATTATTTTCAATTGGTTCCTTTGCATATGATTGTTGCCTTTTTTTTAATTCCAGGGATTTTGCAACATATTCGTTGAACAAAAACAAGCATTGTTTCTTCACGAGTTACATTAGCCCATTTTATTAACATTTTTCATTAAATTTTCTGCAGTTGTGATGAAAGTGGCACCGGAACTGGAATATGATGAGGAAACTGGGGAACAAGAAGTCAGATGCTGTGTACCACATGACTGAAGTAAACATCGAAGGTGAGACATGTACCACAACCTGTCTGAAAGTGAAGTTGAGAAGGACCTTGGGGGTTACATTACAACAAACTAAATTTCAGAGAACATGTGGCCAAGGCAAACTGCTAAAGCAAATAGAGTTGTTGGTATTATTCGTCGCTCCTTTGACTTCCTGACTGAAGATATTTTTCTACAACTGTACAAGTCCTTGTACGACCAGTACTAGAGTACGGACATTCTGTCTGGCAACCCTACCACAAAACACTGTGCCAGGATGTAGAAGATGTTCAGCGCAGAGCGACTAAACTTTTAGCATCTATTAAAGATAAAAATATCCTGAGCGTCTTTCTACTCTCAAACTTCCAAGCCTGGAGCACAGAAGAAAAAGGGGTGACATGATAGACTTGTACAAGTTTATACATGGCATCTACCGAGTGATAGACCACGGTTTCGAACTATTTACCAACAGGGACAGCAGAGGACACTCTTTGAAACTATCCAAAGTTCATCACAGACTGAAACATCAGGGGAACTACTTTTTCTTTTCGAGTGATTGATGTTTGGAATGGTCTTCCTGACTCCGTAGTAACAGCCCCCTACAGTTAATATCTTCAAATCACGGTTAGACACTCATGGCAGGAACTTCCGACAAATTACAATCCGGAATGTTATCAACCTAGATAGTCTCAGTCAGTGACTCTCTTCCTACCATGCATGCGGTGTTTTATCCCAATGTTATACTAGAATGGTGAACAGGCCTTTTAAGGCTCTAACACCTACAAGTACAAGTTAAAGTTCAAGTGATCTTTTGCTATTTTAGCTGGAAAACCCTAGCGATTTCACTGACTTATTTGGTGTATGACGAGAGTTTAGGATCCCGTCCAGTGGCCAGTTTCATCATCATTCATGGTGTGTACGCGCACTATGTGCCCAGTCCATTGAAAGTGAAGACCCCACAGGCTCTGAGTAGTTTTCACTCCCAAACAGTAGCAGAAAATGCAACACCCGGACTTGGCGGCCTACACTTGACTCGAAAAACCTTTTCTGCTCTCAAAACAGCAATATTATTCTAGAAGAGGGCGATTCAAATCTTGAGTCAGTCGATTTGCTCGACATATGGGAAAGTGATGACAATTTGATGCAAGCATCATTGATGGGTCAAGTTGACCCAGCTGACACAAGCATCGGTAGGCTGAGTGAGCCAGCCAGGGTGTGTGTGCTACTCGGCAGCTTGAAAACTGACACACACAAAGATTTGTTTTCAGTCTGTGTGGGTGAAAGAGAAGACGGACTGAAGTGAGGAGGATGGGTTCACCGCAGAGGGAGAGGGACTGGAGGTGTGTCAAGGGGGCGTGGCAGACAATCAGCAGCTGCAACTCGAACTAGGACAGCTAGGCTTCAAGCACATTTTCACTACCAAATTTTTATAGCCCAGCAACACTGCCATTTAGTGTGAAACACGGGGCTAAAAGTTCCAACTGGGAAAACTTCCAGCTGCATGTTTATATTTTACAAATATTTTGTAACAAATTTATCCTTTTTTTCCACATTTGTTTATATAACTGCATGGTGCTCACACCCAGATAAAGATTTCTGTTTGATTTTGATGTCAACACATACAGGAATAACGCAGATTCCTAAAATGTACAGTTTTATGGGGTTTTCTTAGCTGGATGAGGAGCTATGAATTTTTGTTTATCTTATGCAAAAACACCAAAAAAACCCTTGGTAAGGGGAATGCACTCATTTACACAGATGCTGGCATTCAAGGGGTTAATACTTGTACACCTTTTATTCAGAACCAGAACCTAATACTCATTTGAGAGTTTCAGTCTTGTGACCACAAGCTGTTGCAAAACTTTGTGCATCAGAATGAGAATGCAGTGGAATCAGTAAAATGATAAATCATGGTCAGTTCTCTAAAACGATAGATCAAGCCATGGCATCTGTTTGTGTGTTCCATGGAACTTTATATGCAAATTATGCAAACACTTGATCTGCATTAGTCCATATATAAAAAAGGAAAAGTAAGCCTATGTGTATAAATTGTGAAGCAAACTTTGGTATTTAGCAAAGCTCGACATGTTTAAGGACAATCTTATAATTTTTTTTCTTGCCCGTGAACCCAACAGGGGCCATTTCAGGACAATCATGTCATCAATGCCAATTCCTTTCACAGTTGTTTAAAAGACAGAAAGAAAGAAACACACACACACACACACACACACACACACACACACACACACACACACACACACACACACTCTCTCTCTCTCTCTCTCTCTCTCCTCTCTCTCTCTCTCCTCCATAAAATCTTTCTTCCATAGGTCTCTAACATGAACTAAAAAATCACTTAATTGTTGTAAATCATTTATATATATATGGTCCTGAAGCATAAAAAGGTGTTGAGTTTTGTGACATTAACTAGGATTTATTTTGGAGTCTCTAATTTCAGTGTCCTGTTAAAAATGTACACTGATTTCAGGCTGAAACAAAGGTTAGTGTGATGATTCACAGTCATTTCAGGAAATGAATACTCCATGAATTGAAAATCAATTAAGAAATGTTCATAACTCCACAAAAGACTCATGAAACACAAAGCTAAGAATTTCCAAGTTCATAACCATTTTATGGTCTGTTTATTTTTCAAGAGCAAGTCAATGAACAGTATGTGACCTCCTTTTCAATGGCAATGGGTGCATGTTCTTTTTTTTTTTTCCTTTCATGAGCTATGAGCATTACTAATACCAGTTATTCCAGTTTTTGGATATTACCTCACATAGGCCGTCACAATGTGTCATCAGATTTTAGTTCATTTGAGAATGAAGATTACAGTAGCTGAAACTGACCATGAAATGGCTGGTGATTTTCACACAGCATTTTGTTGCATTGAAGTATTTTTCTTCAGGCTGATTTTGTCCACATTGTTTCCAAAGCAGAGAAAAATATCCCTCGGTGACGGTGACATAATCATTGCTGCCAACACTTTCATTTTCTCTCCTGATATTTTCTTAGTTTAACACTAATTAATGAAATCCCAGTTTTCAGGTAAAATTCAGAAATCTAAGATAAAAAAAGGTCCTGCTTTTGTCAGGAACTTTGTGAATGGCATCATTTTGTTCTTCTACTGGAAAGTGAGAATGCCACGAACACTATGTGCTGAGTGACATTGGTAAGTTCCAACATTTTAGAATTGTTTCACTTTCAGTGCAAAGCCAAAACTTCCCAGTATACCCCTCTCAGCCTTGCTTCCTGAATTTTTGATTCAGAGAGTGGGCTGCAATGCATTACATGACCCTAACGTAGAATAGAAGTTCTTGTGTAAATTTCTCAGTTTGGTGCTTCTCAGTTGATGTGATTCGGAGCCTTGTAGTTGTAACCGAGATCCGAATGATGTGTACAGCTCACTGTGTTGTGACAGTCACCCTTCTTGAATGTTTCAGAACTGACCCAACTTTTGCTTCAACGCAAGCGGCAGTAACATTGGCATATGATCTCCAATCAGACAGCTTCTCTTCAGACGTGTGTCGGCAAGGATACACAGGAGCACTGGTAGAGGGTGGTGCAGTTGTATGATAGTGACCTGCTCTTGTGACCTTCCCATCTAGCTGCCTGTGTCCTCCTCATCTGGTCATCTCTCATCGCTCACCATGTTTGGCTGGGACTTCAACGAACTGCTTCGTGATGTTCTTCAGTATGCAGCTTCAAACCCATGGCAGTTCATCTACTATGTGCTGTTGGGTCTGTCCCCTTTGTTCTTCATAAGGTATGGCTGGTCTGTCTGGTGAGAGTTTAGGTTTTGTGTCCGGTGCTGCATTGGTTCAAAGTATTGAATCATACATTTCATGCCTTGATTTTTTTTAATTTTTTTTTTATTAGTTCACATCTTTGTTGCTGTGAAGAGAATATTTGGCAAAGCTGTTAAGAATCTGTTAGTCAGTAAAAAAAACAAACAAAACAAAAACCCACACCAAAAACAATCAAGTGTGCATGTCCTATAGATCACTTTGATAAATTAAGAAAAAAGATACTGTGTTTAAATTTGTTTCTTGTTATGCTGAAATATGATGACCTCTCACAAAATGATAGCAAAGTACCTTGGCGAAGTGGTTAGCATCACAGACTCCTGGCTGTGAGGTCATGGGTTTGATTCCCATCAGAGTCGTGTGGGATTTTTCGGCCCCGACTGGCTCCTACCCAGAGCTGAGTTTGCTGCAGGCTCAGTTGGGAAGACTAGGACCACACAGTCGACCAAGTTTCATCCACAAAGTGGGTGCAGCTCTGAGAGTGTTGCTCAGATTTCCTGACCAACTCTGCAGGTGTATGTAACTCTTGGGCCTGGTTGACAAAGGGATATATTATGAAAGTAAGCATAGAGTACAGCCCTGTCATGCAGTCTCATACTGAAATGGACATCTGTAGCGGCATCATCACCCTCATTCTCATGGATCAGGATTGAAAAAGTCTCAGATTCTGTGGTCTTTCATGCGCTGCTGTCATGGTGGCCTCAGTTTCGATGCCTTTTTTCCATGTCTGTGGCCTTCGGTTGATTCTGTCAGGGTCACCAGTATCAGCAAATTCATGGGGGCTGTCATTGGACAGACATGGTGGCCCCCTCCGGAAGGAGAGGTCGCTCATGCTAGCTCCACAACTAAACAAATATTGTCATCAGTAGGGAGTTTAGTAGGTGATGTCCTCCATGTGTTAGATCAGAAAGGCGCCACTGAACACCACCGAAAAGACTTGACGGCAGTGCAGTGTCTCCTCTGGTGGGTTGCCTCTTGACGACTTGCCATTGACCGCTCCCTGTGGGTTGCTTGTGCTGGGGCTGCTGCGGTGGGCCGGGCTGGGCTGAGGCTATGGACGGGGAGATTAGAATTAGCGGCACGAGTGCAGAGTGCAATGCCACTGAAGTGACCACAGAATGTGGGACAACAACAACAACAACAAAATGATAAGTTCAGCCAAACAAAGTCACGCTGCAGGTAACAAACAAATGTGGGAAACAGTTTTAGGGTAAAATGGGTTTTCAGTTCTAGCTGTTGCAAAACTATTTAACTTTGAAATATGCTAATTGGTTTTATTTAAAATGATGCTTGAAATCTGATCAGTCGATGATTTGATGTTTTTACATCCTTTACTTCATATGATGCGAGGGTACTGCAGCTGAAAAATCCTTTTTCTCACAGAGGTTTCCATGCTCCTGGGACACTTAAGAGAACTATAACTTTTTCATTAATGTTCAGAAATCTTGTTTACAACTGGAAGGGTCATTTTTCACCTCTTTCTACTGATATGTATCTCAGTATCTTAGGAATCAAGATATATATTGTTTTGTGTGAGGTGGTACAGTTAGTCTAGTAATGATTAGTAATTTCGATTTCTGCCATTGGAATCAGAATAGATTGTACTATACTATACCCACACCACGTACATGTATGCATACATACATACATACACACACAAAATACTGTTTTGCTGGCCATTATTTGTATCTGTCTTAAGATCAGAGGGAGGAGGTGAGCAGTGTATGTGATCAGAGGGAGGATGGTGAGCAGTATATATGATCAGAGGGGGGAGGAATGGGGGGAGGGTAGCAGTGTATATGATCAGAGAGGAGAAGAGGGGAGCAGTGTAGATGATGAGCAGGTGGGAGAGGGGGAGCGTGTATATGATGAAGGGGGGGGGGGGGAGCAGTGTATATGATGAGAGGGGAGGGGAGCAGTGTATATGGAGAGGGAGGGGGGAGCAGTGTATATGATCAGAGGGTGAAGGGGAGGATGTTTATGATTAGAGGGGGGAGGGCAGCAGTGTATATGATCAGATGGAGCAGGGGAGCCTGTATATGATCAGAGAGGGGATGCAGCCAGTGTATATGATGAGCAGGGGGGAGGGGAGGGGAGCAGTGTATATGATCAGAGGGAGGAGGGGAGGAGTGTATATGATCAGAGGGATGAGGGGAGCAGTGTATATGATCAGAGGGAGGGGGAGCAGTGTGTGTATGATCAGAGGGGGAGGGGCGGAGCAGTGTGGTATGATGATCAGGGGGGGGGAGTAGAGCAGTGGATATGATCAAAGGGAGGAGGGGAAGCAGTTTTGATGGGGGGGAGGGGAGGGGGGAGCAGTGTATATGATCAGAGGGGGGAGGGTAGCAGTATATGATCAGAGGGAGGAGGGGAGCAGGGTATGTGATCAGAGGGGGGACGGGAGCAGTGTATATGATCAGAGGAATGGTGGAGGGGTGGTGTATATGATCAGAGGGGGGGAGGGGAGCAGTGTGTATGATCAGAGGGGAAAGGAGAGGGTATATGATCAGTGTATATGATCAGAGGGGGAGGGGAGCAGTGTATATGATCAGAGGGGGGAGGGGAGCAGTATATATGATCATGATCAGGGATTAGGAGGGGAGCAGTGTATATGATCAGAGGGGGGAGGGGAGCAATGTATATGATCAGAGGGAGGAGGGGAGCAGTGTATATGATCAGAGGGAGGAGCAGTGTATATGATCAGATCAGGGGGGGGGGGGCAGTGTATATGATCAGGGTGGGGGGAGAGGGATGTGTAGATGATCAGAGGGTGGAGGGGGGAGCAGTGTAGATGATCAGAGGGAGGGGAGGGGAGCAGTGTAGATGATCAGAGGGGAGGAGGGGAGCAGGTATATGAGCAGGGGGGGGGGGGGGGGGGGGGAGGGGAGGAGGAGGGAGCGTGTATATGATCAGAGGGGGGAGGGGAGCAAGCAGTATATGATCAGAGGGGGAGGGGAGCAGTGTATATGATCAGAGGGGGGAGGGAGCAGTGTATATGATCAGAGGGGGAGGGGAGCAGTGTATATGTGATCAGAGGGGAGGAGGGGAGCAGTGTATATGATCGAGGGGAGGGGAGCAGTGTATATGATCAGAGGGGGAGGGAAGCAGTGTATATGATCAGAGGGGGGAGGGGAAGGCAGTGTAGATATGATCAGAGGGGGAGTGGAGCAGTGTATATGATCAGAGGGATGGGGGGAGGGGGAGCAGTGTATATGATCAGAGGCAGGAGGGGAGCAGTGTATATGATCAGAGGGAGGAGGGGAGCAGTGTATATGATATATGGAGCAGATGATCAGAGGGAGGAGGGGGCAGTGTATATGATCAGAGGGGGGAGGGGGGCAGTGGATATGATCTATAGGGAGGAGGGTTAGCAAGTATATATGATCAGAGGGGGGAGGGGAGCAGTGTATATGATCAGAGGGAGGAGGGGAGCAGTGTATATGATCAGAGGGAGGATTGAGGGGCAGTGTATATGATCAGAGGGGTGAGGGGAGCAGTGTATATGATCAGAAGGAGGAGGGGAGCAGCAGTGTATATGATGAGAGGGAGGAGGGGAGCAGTGTATATGATCAGAAGGGGGAGTGGAGGGGCAGCAGGTATATGATCAGAAGGGGGGAGGGAGGGAGCCGTGTATATGATCAGAAGCAGGAGGGGAGCAGTGTATATGATCAGAGGGGGGAGGGGGCAGTGTATATGATCAGAGGGGGAGGGGAGCAAGTGTATATGATCAGAGGGAGGAGGGGAGAGCAGTGTATATGATGAGAGGGAGGGAGGGGGAGCAGTGTATATGATCAGAGGGTGGGGAGTGGAGGGGAGCAGTGTATATGATCAGAGGGAGGAGGGGAGTAGTGTATATGATCAGAAGCAGGAGGGGAGTAGCAGTGTATATGATCAGAGGGAGGAGGGGAGCAGTGTGGTATATGAGGGGAGGGGGAGGGGAGCAGTGTATATGATCAGAGGGGGGAGGGGCACAGTGTATAGATGATCAGAGGGGGGGGAGCAGTGTAAATGATTAGAGGGAGGAGGGGAGCAGTGTATATGATCAGGGGGGAGGGAAGGGGGCAGTGGGGAGATCACAGGGGGGGGAGGGTGTATGAGTGTATATGATGAGGACTGGGGGAGGGAGCAGTGTATATGATCAGAGGGAGGAGGGTAGGAGCAGTGTATGAGATCAGAGGGGGGGGGGGGGGGGGGGGGGGGGGGGGGGTGATCAGTGTATATGACAGAGGGGGGAGGGGAGCAGTGTATATGACCAGGAGAGGGGGGAGGGGAAACAATGTATCTGATCAGAGGGAGGGAGAGGAGCCAGTGTATATGATCAGAGGGAGGAGGGGAGCAGTGTATAATGATCAGGGGGGGGGGGGGGGGGGAGGGGAGCAGTGTATATGATCAGAGGGGAGGAGGGGAGCTGTGTATATGATCAGATCAGGGGGGGGGGGGGTGGTATTATCAGAGTGGGGAGGGGGGGCAGTGTATATGATCAGAGGGAGGAGGGGGAGCTGTGTATATGATCAGAGGGAGGAGGGGAGGGCAGTGTATATTTGGATCAAGAGGGAGGAGGGGAGCAGTGTATATGATCAGAGGGGGCGAGAGGGGAGCAGTGTTAATGATCAGAGGGAGGAATGGAGGGCAGTGTATATGATGGGGAAGGGTGGGGGTGGGGGGGGGGGGTTATGTGTATGATGAGAGGGAGGAGGGGAGCAGTGTATATGATCAGAGGGAGGAGGAGAGCAGTGTATATGATCAGAGGGGGAGGGAGCTGTGTATATGATCAGAGGGATGGAGGGGAGCAGGTGTATATGATGAGAGGGGGGTGGGGACACATGTATATGATCAGAGGAGGGAGGGGAGCAGGTGCATATGCTTCAGAGGGAGGAGGGGAGCAGTGTATATGGTCGGGTGTGGGGTGGGGGGGAGGGAGTGTGTATGATCAAAGGGAGGAGAG
>JADBJO010036260.1:7500-10000 GCA_016801955.1 Conus betulinus | reverse complement strand
AGAACTTTTTTTTTTCTTTTTCTTCATTCATATTAAAGATTATTTTCTTTTTTTTTTCCACATCAGGAATAGCTTTTTACACCAATAAGAAACTTAAGATTTATTCACATTTTTCTTTTTAGTATTCCCCAATCTCTCTCTCTCTCTCTCTCTCTCTCTCTCTCTCTCTCTCTCCTCTAACCTCCTGACCTGAATACCTGCTGCTTTCTTATTCGCCCCTTCTCCCATTCACCCCTCTCCCCCCCCCCCCCCCCCCCTTCCACCTTCCACGGGCTATATTTAGCCGGTCAATCGCTAGGTAAAATTTGTTGCTCTTCTCTCCTGGAAAAAAGGAGGAGGAGGAGGAGAAGAAAGAAGAAGAGAAGAAGAAGAAGAAGAAGAAGAAGAAGAACAACAACAACAACAACAAAACAACAAGGACAAGGACCAGAAGAAGACATTAAACAGAGATACTGCCAAAGCATAAACAAAACATTTCATTCATAAATTAAAAAAAAAAAAAAGGAAACGTGTACAAGGATGATGTAACGCGTTAGGTTTTAACAAAATGTGTGTATTTGTATGTGCTTGTAAGCATATCCCAAGCTCTTTCTTTTCTTTTCTTTTTTCCTGAGAGAGAGAGAGGAGAGAGAGGAGAGAGAGAGAGAGAGAGAGAGAGAGAGAGAGAGAGAGAGAGAGAGAGAGTTAGTTACGCTAATAAGATCGAGAGCAAGAGGAGAGAGAAACGAGAAAAACACAACGACAACAAGATGAACAACAACAAAGAAGACTTCAGATTTACAACACACACACAGACACACACACACACACACACACACACACACACACACACACACACACACACACACACACACACACAGACACACACACACAAGCTATGGGATCCGTACCTTGAAGCTTTCGACTGCAAGCCATCCCAGAATGCTCGTTTGACACGTGATCTTATCCCATGACTCTACGATGTCTGAGATGGTAGCGAACAATCACAGAGTCCTGATTTCTTGGACGAATATCAGAATACCAACATGTGAAGAAAGTCTTTTTTCTTCTGTACCTTTTTTCTCCCTGACTGTCACACGTGCATAAATCAATTCGTATCCTGAGTCTGGATCCCCTCAACGAAATCGGCTATCATGATTGATAGTCTACAGGAGACACTGTCATTAACTAATGTGTGTGTGTGTGTGTGTGTGTGTGTGTGTGTGTGTGTGTGTGCGTGTGTGTGTGTGTGTGTGTGTGTGATGCACATGGAAAAAGCCTTGGTCAATGTAGGAAAACAGAAAAAGAAAACAAAGGCAATCCAATGATTTGTTGTTGTTGCCATGCACTGTCAGAGAGAGAGAGAGAGGAGAGAGAGGAGAGAGAGAGAGAGAGAGAGAGAGAGAGAGAGAGAGAGAGAGAGAGAGAGAGAGGAGTGAGAGAGTGAGAGTGTGTGTGAGGAGGGGGGGGGGGGGGGTTCACTTCCCAAACTTTTGGCCAGTTTGCGTAAAGTACACACGGTTTATGATGCCAGTCAATCCGCACTACAGACCATCACATGAATGCTTTTGATGCTATTAGGTCCTGGAACCTCACACTGGTCACGAGAGAAACTCCACGGACGACTTTATCGACAACTCCAGGCTCGTGGATACACAGTGACTGGCAGTCGCCTACTTCTTCATCGTTCGCTCAAGACAGTGAATTCGGACGCCTTGACAAACGTGCGTCGAAAAACTCTCATCGGCAAGTCTCCGAAGTGTTGAACATCCCATCCAGGTCGCCCAGTTTGAACATCCCATTCAGCGCCCAGTTCCATTGAGGAGAAAAGTGATTGCTCGTTCGTTCTGCGTTTCCATTGAAGACGATTTTCGCGTTTTGTTTTGTAATTTGCGTGTACCTTTCGTCCTAGGGAAAAAGTATTATTTTTTATAAAGTTTGTTTTAGTCCTGGATGAAGTATTCCACTGTCATGGAAGATGATGTGTCGCATCATATATGGGGCACATCGAAGAGTTAGCCTACCAATTTCGAGCTTTCAGAATCTTCATTTTCCTGTCCTCTCCGCCCCACAATGGTCACTTGGTCTTCTCTGGGTCGGGGGTACTATTCACTTCTCCTGTTGTGCTCAGCGTGCTTCTGAAGCCATCTCCTACTCCGCTTCCCCATCACGACTGTTTTCACATCTTCAATTGGGACTTCCCGCTCCTCTCGCAGCAGCGGTCCCCCTTCCTCTGTCAGGTTGGAGAGGCAGTCCCCCTGAATGAGATAGAGGCAGTCACCGTCCGGCGTTCCACCGCTATCCATCACAATAAAGCGTGACAGGGAAGCAACGATCTTACCTCTGGCGTCTGACACACATCCGCTGCTAACACCCCCCCACCCCCACCCCCTTCCATCCCCAACCCTTCTCCTCCCCCCACCCCCCACCCCCCACCCTTCCACGTCCCCAACAACGCCTGTTCCGCCATTCCTTCCCAAACGTCTGTTCCCTGTCCACATTGCTCTCCCTTTCTGCCCCC
>JADBJO010036260.1:0-5000 GCA_016801955.1 Conus betulinus | reverse complement strand
GTAGTTCCCCCAAACGCACCAAATATAGTAACGCCCACTGATTGGTAGATGAAAGAGACGGCCATTTTCTTTAAAAATCAAAAAAAAACTCTTTTACCATAAAAACGAACGCAACGGCACACGAACGACAATCGGCACACCACAAATTAATGCACCAAGGCCTTGCGTAAGGAGTCGAGTATTTACACACTGGCGCAATTAGATTGTTTTGAGAATTTTTTACTGTCTGAAAGTTGATTCTCCTCATTTTCTTTTATATGGTCATCAAGGTACAAGCCAGGCGGTTCCAAGCAGTTACAGATCAAAATCAAAGGAAAATGGGACTGTTTGAGGGCTTCCAGCTGGCGCAAAGATAGCGTCACGGGTGGGTGCAAAGGCCTGACATGTGACATCAGTTAAGCGGGGAAGGTCATGTATTTGTAAGGTTGTATGCGATCAGTGACAGCCCCCGCTCAAAAAAAAAAAAAAAAAAAAAAAAAAAAAAAAAAAAAGAAAGAAAAAAAAAAAAAAGGAAAAAAAAAAAGGAAAGAAAGGAAAAAGAAAACAAAGGAAATAATTCTTTTGATCAGTTTCATTTTTTGATCAAATGCTGGCTCAAAGTTATGGTAGGCCTCAAAACGCATGCTTGGTTTATACAGGTGTTTTAGTGCAAAAATCCAAATTGAGGCGTGTGTCCACACACTTACCATCAGCTGCCAGACAAAATCCGTCAGGCGAGTCCGTGTGCTCGTACCGGACGATCAGTTCCACCTCCTCCTGCTCTTTCTCTTCCTCCCCCCCTTCCGCTTCCCCACCCTCGTCCACCTCCTCCTCCTCTTCCAGTTCCCGCAGTAGAACGCCAATGTTGTCTGTAGGCAGGACCAGGATCTCTGTATGTACAACACAGTACAGCATTGTACAGCCGTTAGCAACACGATGCACTGACCTGCAACACTGTACAACCTTGTTTACGCAGTAACAACACAAGTGATTAATTAAACGGTAACATTGTACAACACACTGCACACCCCCACACTACGATATAACCAAGTGAATAACACGTTATATTATTTTGAACCTTTGCATTGCAGAGTACAAACTTGCATAACCATAAACAGCATAGTACATTGACATGGGATAGTGTACAGACCGTACAACCCTCCATAACAAAGTGTAAGCATTGATGACACTGTATCTATCCATTGGTCGGTCGATCGGTCGGTCGATCGATCGATGCACGCGCGCGTGTGTGTGTGTGTGTGTGTGTGTGTGTGTAACCTGTACAGCATAGTACAACTTTCCACAATCCTTCACAGCTCCGGCTCCGGCAGTAAAACAAGATACAAGTGCACCGATGTACATGATGGAACAGAGTACGGTACTGCACAACCCCCAATATCACACACTAACAGCGTGTTACTGTCTAAACACTGTACAACAGCCAACAGTACTGTCACGGCATACAATTGCACCGGACAGAGCAATGAATATTCCTGAACAACACAAAACATCACATTCCTGAATTTTTACAATACTTTGACTATGTATAGCACTATACAACATAATACTACACAGTATACCATTACTCAGCCATTCAGAACATCATACAGAACAGCGAGGGAGAGGGTAGGAGATAACGGTGGAGACATGGTAGGGGAGAGCTGGTGGGGAGTGGGGAGGGGGGGGGGGGGGGGGGGGGGTATTCCTTCTGGACATTAACACAGAACACAAACAAGCACAAACCTAGTGTATAATCAACATGGCATGTCATAATCTTCACGATAAAGTTAACGTGTTTAAAAAAAAAAAAAAAGCAAACAGAAAGTGGTGATACTGAGCCTGTTGTCGTGTTCAAAATTGCAAAATGGCTGACTTATTAAACCAAGCGCAATGCCACATGAAACGATGTGGGAAACGATACGCAACACAGTGCGATGTTGTTCTATCAGCAATGCCACCCAAAAGCGTGATTAACGCCAAGGAATTGTTTGAAAAACTGCGTAAATTAAACAGCGAATGAGTTTTTCTTTTACAAAAATTAGATGAAAACAGCTCTATTAAGAAATGAAAGTTAACTGTAAAAGAAATAGACAAAATTAACTTGCGGGGGAATTCAAGGTAGATTACCGTACAGAGGGCAAGCCCACGTCCATCATGGTTAGTTCCCTTTAATTTGTATACCACCGTTTATTTGGATCTTGATTTGTGGAAATAGTGCTAGCAGTGAACTGCTCCTTCCGTATAAGTCAAACCTGCTCGTGTGTGTGTGTGTGTGTGTGTGTGTGTGTGTGTGTGTGTGTGTGTGTGTGTAATTCTGCACTGTTTGCGAAATATCTTGCGCTGTTTTTACACACAGGCGGATATACAAGTCTTAGGTGAATACACATCAACACCACTTACAAGCATTTCCGAATCCAAACTTTGACAGATTGGAACCCTCCGATGGCAGGTGAATGCCGATGACTTTTCCAATAAATCAGATGGAAGTTTACAGAATTCAGCAAATGGGGTAGCTCAACATGTGAATCATTATTGACTACTAAAACAGAAGTGAAAAACAAAAACAAAATCAACAATCTAATGCCTGATTCAGCTTCTTATCCGTTTAAGATATGATTTACTTCATTTTCGTGTGATATGTGAAAGACAAGACGAAATATTGTCTTAAAATGGGTTTGATAACAAAAAGGAAAAAAGTTTTCTTTAAATCAGCCATTTTTTTTTTCAAAAAGCCAACGTTCAACAAAAATAATCATATCCTCTAACTGTGGATTGGTAAAAAGAGCTTTGCGTGATTTTCACTTTATTGGCAAGATTCAGTTTTGCAGTAGAAAACGTATGATTCCTTTTAAAAAGATTTTTCTTACATTTTTTCTTCAAAAGAAAAGATATGCTAATGATAACACCAAAGAAAATCCCAAGAGCAGGGAGGACGCAGAAAATACAATGAGAAACAAAAGGTACGTAACTTTTGCTCCCATCATGAATCAAATACAGATAATTCTCCCTAATGCTTGTAGTACATCATTCGCTGAGCACATATAGGCCTACAGATACAAGACCACAGGACGAACACTCGAAACATACCTTAAAAGACAAAAAGGTTCCTGTAAAAACAAAAAGCTTTAGCCAAGCCTCATTTCAGGGAACTTTCCGTGTGTGTTCGATGAGCCTCTTATATGATATGTCCACGTGAACTGATGCCACAAGAAGCATTCGTTTGGAATAATGACTACGTGATTGTTTCACCTTGAGAAGAAAACATTACCTCCCTTGTTTTAGTGTAATAACCATAACAACAACAGTACCACTACTATTACTTATAATGATGATAATACACTACTACTGCTACTACTACTACTACTACTACTACTACGACAACTACTTCTACTGGGATTATTTCGATAGCGCGCTTGCTCAAAGCGTTTCTCAGTATCAACTGAATGTACAACCATATATATATTAGACCAACTTTTAGACACATGGGCTTTTCAACAAAAATACTTTCTGTTGCTCATTTGAGAAACATTTTGGACGAAAATTCTTTACCCCAGTTATTCTTCGCTTTTCTTGCTGAAAATACAGACGTCCACATAAGGCCCTATTAGAGAGAATCACCATGTAAAATAACCGACCAATCAAGTCTGTGGATCTTTACGAACAAAGCATCTTTGCGAACCAAGCAGAAACAGTAGTCTAACTGACTGACATCATTAAGACGTAGAAATTAGGCCTTGCTGGGGGAATAATCAATTCCATTTAATATTTCCCATCAGCATCATGAAGAGCATTTTCACATTAATGTTAGCGCCACAAAAATGGCAAACATTTCTGTTAGATGAGCTAGTCGAAGTAACACACACACGCGCATGCGCGCGCGCGCGAGCACACACACACACACACACACACCACACACACACACACACACACACACACACACACACACACACATGCACGCGCGCACGCACACACAACCACACACACACACACACCACACACACACACACACACACACACACACAGAGTGCTGCAACCATGGTATACTCACAGGTATGTGTGACGTCAAGAGACTTTTAAGGTAACATGGTATTTCACCAAGTCACATGAATGCGAAACTTCAAGAGACCGTTACAGCACCATAGCATGGTAACCATGGCATAACACAGGAAGCAGGACAGGAACCAGTGGCCAAACAGATTCTGTGGAGGAAGTGGGGCTGGATTGGACACACTCTCAGGAAGCCAGCATCCGGTATATCTAGCACCACACGCCAATCCCTGACATGGAACCCGCAGGGGAAAAGGAGGAGAGGCCGACCCTCGCAGCAGCTGGAGGCGAGACACTGAGGCAGAGATAAAGAGGCAGGGGACCAACTGGACAGGCATTCAGCGAGCAGCCCAGAACTGAGTACGATGGCGGAGTGTTGTCGATGGCCTATTTTCACCCTTGAGCTATGGGCCTAAGTAAGTAAGTAAGTAAGCACAAGGGCGTGTGATGTCAAGAAACCACTGAGATACGATACTCTTACCTATCATGGTATTGTCACAGGTACACAAGCAGTGTCACTCAGACGGGGGCGTCAAGAAACGCATACTGACATATACTACTGCCACCCCCACAACAATGGTAAGAATGTCATCCACAAGCAGCAGTCCCCAGACCATCAAGAAACGCTTGACATATAACTACTGCTACAACAATGGTAAAGTCACAAGCAGCGTGTCACATCAAGAAAAAGCATTGACAAGTATACTACTGCTTACAACAAGGGTAAGGTCACAAGCACGTGTCACATCAAAAAAACGTCATTGAACGTACCCTAACCCTTATACACAGATATGGAGTCAAAGCCCAAGCACGTCTATCAAGGTCGAGCAGAGACGTATCGATGTATCCTAAGTACTGTGACCAAGGTTAGAGTCACAAATGTGGTGTAGCGACATCGAGGGGAGCCGGGCTGACGTACGCTGGGTATGCTATACAAAGGGTCGCAGGTCATTCGTATGGAGTCGAAGGACGAC
>JADBJO010036259.1:0-11263 GCA_016801955.1 Conus betulinus | reverse complement strand
GCTAAACTTTTCACTCCCAAACCCTTGTGCCCATTGTTGGAGTAAGAACACAACAAGTCTCCAAGTCAATCCAATTTCCACTGTCCCTGTTGACATATAGCGTGGAAATAATCTGTGAACCTCAAAATCCAAGAACACAATCTTCGTTTCCATATTCAAAGCAAACCTTTTCCCAAAAGCAAGGTGATTTCCATTCATTCAAAGGGCACCATTACTATCTGTCCTCTACCCTAACTTCAGCCTCTGACCTGCACTTACCAAGGATTAAGTTTGCCATGAGCACGTGTGTGTGTATGGGTGTGGGAGGAGGGGGCTGGGTGGGGGAGAGAGTAGTTTTCCCTGATATAGTCTGCTTTTTCTTATCGACTGTACAAGAATCACGTGGTGTGTGTCTTTTACGTTTAAAACAATACGTTTTTACCTAAAAGAGTGCCAACGGCCATACCACGTTGAAAGCACCGGTTCTCGTCCGATCACCGAAGTTAAGCAACGTCGGGCCTGGTCAGTACTTGGATGGGTGACCGCCTGGGAACACCAGGTGCTGTGGGCATTCCTTTTTTTTTTTTTTTCTCTCCTTTTCGCTTTTCTTTTCTATTACTTATTTGTTAATTTGGGTTGCTGTTCTCTCTCTTTTTCTCTGGTTTTTTTTTTTTTTTTTTTTTTTTTTTTTTTTATAAGCTGTTTTCCTTTTTCATCTTCTTTGTGTGGGTCCCAGCACATACTTTGCATGTATTTCTGCATACGCGTACCGTGCCAGCACTCTGCACATCTGACGCGTATTAATGCAAAGCAGACCAAACAGTCCTGTATCTTGTGCTTTTTCCACTATCATGTGCCTTACACAAATTTTCCTGTGTGTTACATCAGCAAGAACCACACCAGATAATGCTTCACTTTATCATAAAACGTTGATTTACCGAATGTTTTGGCACTTAATTCATTCAAACAGCAAAATTACATCAACTACTGAAAAAACAATTCTGCCTCATGCTTCTCGTGGTCTTCTTCTTAAAAGGACACATCTTTCCCCTCTTGATTTCATTGTCTGCTTCTTTTCATTTCTCACTTCATCCTTTCTCTACTTCAGCTGTGGCTGTTTCTTTCATACATGCTTTATTTTCTTCTGCCTTTAAGTTAAAAAAGCATGTTCTCTCTCTCTCTCTCTCTCTCTCTCTCTCTCTCTCTCTCTCTCTCTCTCTCTCTCTCTCTCTCTCTCTCACACATTCACACACACACACACACGTGCACACACATGCGCACACACACATGCGCACGCGCATGCGTGCGTGCAAGCAGACACACATGCACGCACAGCCACCCACACACATGCACACAACACACGCACGCACGCACTCACGCACGCAAACACGCATGCACGGACGTACGCACGCACACACACACACACACACACACACACACACACACACACACACACACACACACACACACACACACACACACACACACACACACCCATCCCTTCCTGATCTTTTTCTTGTCATAATTGTAGTGACATTCGTTTTCTTTTTCTTCATATTATTCGTTTCCTCCAATCCCGTTAACTTGCTTGTCAAATTTATTGGGCTCCATATCAGGGGTTGTTTCCCTTCCTCTCCCTGCTGTACCGGTTTGTCCAAGTATCAACATTGTATGCGCAACATTGTATGCGCATGCGTGTGTGTGTGTGTGTGTGTGTGTGTGTGTGTGTGTGTGTGTGTGTGTGTGTGTGTGTGTGTGTGTGTGTGTGTGCATAATTACGTCTGTATGCGAGTGCGTGCTGATGCGCTCGCCCATTTTGAGCATTTTAAGCATGGAACTCTCCTTGGGGAAAGAGTGATGGTGAGGGAGTTGAGATGGGAGTGTGGAAAGGGGGTGTGGGGGGTGCAAGCACATGATGGGGAGGAGGGTGTCTTGGAGTTCCAGAAACGCGTGGTACCTGTCTTTCAAGCTTTAGTACTGTTAAGTTGACCTAAGCAAATGCCAACGGCCATACCACGTTGAATACACCGGTTCTCGTCCGATCACCGAAGTTAAGCAACGTCGGGCCTGGTCAGTACTTGGATGGGTGACCGCCTGGGAACACCAGGTGCTGTTGGCACTATTTTTTTTTCTCTTCTTTTTCTTTGTTCTTGTGTTTCATCATCTATTTTATTTCTTTTTATACTTATTTCTTTTGTATTTTTTTTTTCAATTTCTTCAACGTATTGTTGAGTCACTGATTTCTTGCCATTTTGTGTAGCTTGCACAATTGTCATGCATGACAGACAATGTACGTCAAAGGATCACATGACAAAAGTTGTTGTACTGTCCAATTTGCAGGGAGGGGCACATCACTCATATTATGTTTCTTCTCAAACTCTGGGAACGTATATTCATATCTACATATAGTGTTCTAGTGCATGTGTAAGTTGTAGTGCGAGAACAGGATTGGCGTGTGTGTGTGTGTGTGTGTGTGTGTGTGTGTGTGTGTGTGTGTGTGTGTGTGTGTGTGTGTGTGTGTGTGTGTGTGTGTGTGTGTGTGTGTGTGTGTGTGTGTGTGTGTGTGTGTGTGTGTGTGTGTGTGTGTGTGTGTGTCTGTGTGTGTGTGTGTGTGTGTGTGTGTGTGTGTGTCTGTGTCTGTGTCTGTGTCTGTGTGTGTGTCTGTGTTTTGTGTCTGTGTAAGAGAGAGACCAGCAGGGCAGGGTGGTGCCAGAGAGGGTGAGCCAGAGAGAGAGAGAGAGAGAGAGAGAGAGAGAGAGAGAGAGAGAGAGAGAGAGAGAGAGAGAGAGAGAGAGAGAGAGCATAATTTTCAATGCTATTTTCTGTCTTTTTTTTTTTTTTTGTACTGTTTCAGTTACTTTTCTTTTTAAGAAAGTAACTTTCAAAAGCAGTTTAATTTCATCGTCGCCATCGTTGTCGTCGTCGTTGTTCTTATGTACAAGCACACTCAGCATGGGACTGCCTTCTCTCTGTCGTTTGCTAAACTTTTCACTCCCAAACCCTTGTGCCCATTGTTGGAGTAAGAACACAACAAGTCTCCAAGTCAATCCAATTTCCACTGTCCCTGTTGACATATAGCGTGGAAATAATCTGTGAACCTCAAATCCAAGAACACAATCTTCGTTTCCATATTCAAAGCAAACCTTTTCCCAAAAGCAAGGTGATTCCATTCATTCAAAGGGCACCATTACTATCTGTCCTCTACCCTAACTTCAGCCTCTGACCTGCACTTACCAAGGATTAAGTTTGCCATGAGCACGTGTGTGTGTATGGGTGTGGGAGGAGGGGGCTGGGTGGGGGAGAGAGAGTAGTTTTCCCTGATAGTCTGCTTTTTTTTCTTATCGACTGTACAAGAATCACGTGGTGTGTGTCTTTTACGTTTAAAACAATACGTTTTACCTAAAGAGTGCCAACGGCCATACCACGTTGAAAGCACCGGTTCTCGTCCGATCACCGAAGTTAAGCAACGTCGGGCCTGGTCAGTACTTGGATGGGTGACCGCCTGGGAACACCAGGTGCTGTTGGCATTCCTTTTTTTTTTTTTTTTTTCTCCTCCTTTTCGCTTTTCTTTTCTATTACTATTTGTTAATTTGGGTTGCTGTTCTCTCTCTTTTTCTCTGGTTTTTTTTTTTTTTTTTTTTTTTTTTTTTTTATAAGCTGTTTTCCTTTTTCATCTTTCCTGTGGGTCCCAGCACATACTTTGCATGTATTTCTGCATACGCGTACCGTGCCAGCACTCTGCATCTGACGCGTATTAATGCAAAGCAGACCAAACAGTCCTGTATCTTGTGCTTTTTTTTCACTATCATGTGCCTTACACAAATTTTCCTGTGTGTTACATCAGCAAGAACCACACCAGATAATGCTTCACTTTATCATAAAACGTTGATTTACCGAATGTTTTGGCACACTTAATTCATTCAAAACAGCAAAATTACATCAACTACTGAAAAAAACAATTCTGCCTCATGCTTCTCGTGGTCTTCTTCTTAAAAAGGACACATCTTTCCCCTCTTGATTCATTGTCTGCTTCTTTTCATTTCTCACTTCATCCTTTCTCTACCTTCAGCTGTGGCTGTTTTCTTTCATACATGCTTTATTTTCTTCTGCCTTTAAGTTAAAAGCATGTTCTCTCTCTCTCTCTCTCTCTCTCTCTCTCTCTCTCTCTCTCTCTCTCTCTCTCTCTCTCTCTCTCTAACATTCACACACACACACACACACACACGTGCACACACATGCGCACACACACATGCGCACGCGCATGCGTGCGTGCAAGCAGACACACATGCACGCACAGCCACCCACACACATGCACACAACACACGCACGCACGCACTCACGCACGCAAAACACGCATGCACGGACGTACGCACGCACACACACACACACACACACACACACACACACACACACACACACACACACACACACACACACACACACACACACACACACACCATCCCTTCCTGATCTTTTTTCTTGTCATAATTGTAGTGACATTCGTTTTCTTTTTCTTCATATTATTCGTTTCCTCCAATCCCGTTAACTGCTTGTCAAATTTATTGGGCTCCATATCAGGGGTTGTTTCCCTTCCTCCTCCCTGCTGTACCGGTTTGTCCAAGTATCAACATTGTATGCGCATGCGTGTGTGTGTGTGTGTGTGTGTGTGTGTGTGTGTGTGTGTGTGTGTGTGTGTGTGTGTGTGTGTGTGTGTGTGTGTGTGTGTGTGTGTGTGCATAATTACGTCTGTATGCGAGTGCGTGCTGATGCGCTCGCCCATTTTGAGCATTTTAAAGCATGTAACTCTCCTTGGGGAAAGAGTGATGGTGAGGGAGTTGAGATGGGAGTGTGGAAAGGGGGTGTGGGGGGGTGCAAGCACATGATGGGGAGGAGGGTGTCTTGGAGTTCCAGAAACGCGTGGTACCTGTCTTTCAAGCTTTAGTACTGTTAAGTTGACCTAAGCAAATGCCAACGGCCATACCACGTTGAATACACCGGTTCTCGTCCGATCACCGAAGTTAAGCAACGTCGGGCCTGGTCAGTACTTGGATGGGTGACCGCCTGGGAACACCAGGTGCTGTTGGCACTATTTTTTTCTTCTTTTTTTTCTCTTCTTGTTGTTCATCTATTTTATTTCTTTTTATACTTATTTCTTTTTTTATTTTTTTTTTTTTTCAATTTCTTCAACGTATTGTTGAGTCACTGATTTCTTGCCATTTTGTGTAGCTTGCACAATTGTCATGCATGACAGACAATGTACGTCAAAGGATCACATGACAAAAGTTGTTGTACTGTCCAATTTGCAGGGAGGGGCACATCACTCATATTATGTTTTTCTCAAAAACTCTGGGAACGTATATTCATATCTACATATAGTGTTCTAGTGCATGTGTAAGTTGTAGTGCGAGAACAGGATTGGCGTGTGTGTGTGTGTGTGTGTGTGTGTGTGTGTGTGTGTGTGTGTGTGTGTGTGTGTGTGTGTGTGTGTGTGTGTGTGTGTGTGTGTGTGTGTGTGTGTGTGTGTGTGTGTGTGTGTGTGTGTGTGTGTGTGTGTGTCTGTGTGTGTGTGTGTGTGTGTGTGTGTGTGTGTGTGTGTGTGTGTGTGTGTCTGTGTCTGTGTCTGTGTGTCTGTTTGTGTCTGTGTAAGAGAGAGACCAGCAGGGCAGGGGGTGGTGCCAGAGAGAGAGAGAGAGAGAGAGAGAGAGAGAGAGAGAGAGAGAGAGAGAGAGAGAGAGAGAGAGAGAGAGAGAGAGATAATTTTCAATGCTATTTTCTGTCTTTTTTTTTTTTTGTACTGTTTCAGTTACTTTTCTTTTTAAGAAAGTAACTTTCAAAAACAGTTTAATTTCATCGTCGCCATCGTTGTCGTCGTCGTTGTTCTTTATGTACAAGCACACTCAGCATGGGCCTGCCTCTCTCTGTCGTTTGCTAAACTTTTCACTCCCAAACCCTTGTGCCATTGTTGGAGTAAGAACACAACAAGTCTCCAAGTCAATCCAATTTCCACTGTCCCTGTTGACATATAGCGTGGAAATAATCTGTGAACCTCAAATCCAAGAACACAATCTTCGTTTCCATATTCAAAGCAAACCTTTTCCCAAAAGCAAGGTGATTTCCATTCATTCAAAGGGCACCATTACTATCTGTCCTCTACCCTAACTTCAGCCTCTCTGACCTGCACTTACCAAGGATTAAGTTTGCCATGAGCACGTGTGTGTGTATGGGTGTGGGAGGAGGGGGCTGGGGGGGGGGGGAGAGAGTAGTTTTCCCTGATATAGTCTGCTTTTTCTTATCGACTGTACAAGAATCACGTGGTGTGTGTCTTTTACGTTTAAAACAATACGTTTTACCTAAAAGAGTGCCAACGGCCATACCACGTTGAAAGCCGGTTCTCGTCCGATCACCGAAGTTAAGCAACGTCGGGCCTGGTCAGTACTTGGATGGGTGACCGCCTGGGAACACCAGGTGCTGTTGGCATTCCTTTTTTTTTTTTTTTTTTTTCTCCTTTTCGCTTTTCTTTTCTATTACTTATTTGTTAATTTGGGTTGCTGTTCTCTCTCTTTTTCTGGCTTTTTTTTTTTTTTTTTTTTTTTTTTTTTTAAGCTGTTTTCCTTTTTCATCTTTCCTGTGGGTCCCCAGCAGCACATACTTTGCATGTATTTCTGCATACGCGTACCCTGCCAGCACTCTGCACATCTGCCGCGTATTAATGCAAAGCAGACCAAACAGTCCTGTATCTTGTGCTTTTCCACTATCATGTGCCACAAAAATTTCCTGTGTGTTACATCAGCAAGAACACACCGATAATGCTTCACTTTATCATAAAAAACGTTGATTTACCGAATGTTTTGGCACTTAATTCATTCAAAAAGCAAAATTACATCAACTACTGAAAAAACAATTCTGCCTCATGCTTCTCGTGGTCTTCTTCTTAAAGGACACACATCCTTCCCCTCTTGATTTCATTGTCTGCTTCTTTTCATTCTCACTTCATCCTTTCTCTACCTTCAGCTGTAGCTGTTTCTTTCATACATGCTTTATTTTCTTCTGCCTTTAAGTTAAAAGCATGTTCTCTCTCTCTCTCTCTCTCTCTCTCTCTCTCTCTCTCTCTCTCTCTCTCTCTCTCTCTCTCTCTCTCACATTCACACACACACACACACGTGCACACACATGCGCACACACACATGCGCACGCGCATGCGTGCGTGCAAGCAGACACACATGCACGCACAGCCACCCACACACATACACACAACACACGCACGCACGCACTCACGCACGCAAACACGCATGCACGGACGTACGCACGCACACACACACACACACACACACACACACACACACACACACACACACACACACACACACACACACACACACATTCCCTTCCTGATCTTTTTTCTTGTCATAATTGTAGTGACATTCGTTTTCTTTTCTTATATTATTCGTTTCCTCCATCCCGTTAACTTGCTTGTCAAATTTATTGGGCTCCATATCAGGGGTTGTTTCCCTTCCTCCTCCCTGCTGTACCGGTTTGTCCAAGTATCAACATTGTATGCGCATGCGTTGTGTGTGTGTGTGTGTGTGTGTGTGTGTGTGTGTGTGTGTGTGTGTGTGTGTGTGTGTGTGTGTGTGTGTGTGTGTGTGTGTGTGTGTGTGTAATTACGTCTGTATGTCGTATGCGAGTGCGTGCTGATGCGCTCGCCCATTTGAGCATTTTAAAAAAGCATGTAACTCTCCTTGGGGGAAAGAGTGATGGTGAGGGAGTTGAGATGGGAGTGTGGAAAGGGGGTGTGGGGGTGCAAGCACATGATGGGGAGGAGGGGGTGTCTTGGAGTTCCAGAAACGCGTGGTACCTGTCTTTCAAGCTTTAGTACTGTTAAGTTGACCTAAGCAAATGCCAACGGCCATACCACGTTGAATACACCGGTTCTCGTCCGATCACCGAAGTTAAGCAACGTCGGGCCTGGTCAGTACTTGGATGGGTGACCGCCTGGGAACACCAGGTGCTGTTGGCACTATTTTTTTTCTCTTCTTTTTCTTTGTCTTCTTGTTGTTCATCTATTTTATTTCTTTTTATACTTATTTCTTTTTTTTTTTTTTTTTTTTTTTTTCTTTCAACGTATTTGTTGAGTCACTGATTTGCCCATTTTGTGTAGCTTGCACAATTGTCATGCATGACAGACAATGTACGTCAAAGGATCACATGACAAAAGTTGTTGTACTGTCCAATTTGCAGGGAGGGGCACATCACTCATATTATGTTTCTCTCAAACTCTGGGAACGTATATTCATATCTACATATAGTGTTCTAGTGCATGTGTAAGTTGTGTAGGAGAACAGGATTGAACAGGATTGGCGTGTGTGTGAGTGTGTGTGTGTGTGTGTGTGTGTGTGTGTGTGTGTGTGTGTGTGTGTGTGTGTGTGTGTGTGTGTGTGTGTGTGTGTGTGTGTGTGTGTGTGTGTGTGTGTGTGTGTGTGTGTGTGTCTGTGTGTGTGTGTGTGTGTGTGTGTGTGTCTGTGTGTGTGTCTGTCTGTGTCTGTGTGTGTGTCTGTGTCTGTGTGTTTGTGTCTGTGTAAGAGAGAGACCAGCAGGGCAGGGTGGGTGCCAGAGAGAGAGAGAGAGAGAGAGAGAGAGAGAGAGAGAGAGAGAGAGAGAGAGAGAGAGAGAGAGAGAGAGAGAGCATAATTTTCATGCTATTTTTTCTTTTTTTTTTTTTTTTTTTACTGTTTCAGTTACTTTTCTTTTTAAGAAAGTAACTTTCAAAAACAGTTTAATTTCATCGTCGCCATCGTTGTCGTCGTCGTTTGTTCTTATGTACAAGCACACTCAGCATGGGCCTGCCTTCTCTCTCGTTTTGCTAAAACTTTTCACTCCCAAACCCTTGTGCCATTGTTGGTAAGAACACAACAAGTCTCCAAGTCAATCCAATTTCCACTGTCCCTGTTGACATATAGCGTGGAAATAATCTGTGAACCTCAAATCCAAGAACACAATCTTCGTTTCCATATTCAAAGCAAACCTTTTCCCAAAAGCAAGGTGATTTCCATTCATTCAAAGGGCACCATACTATCTGTCCTCTACCCTAACTTCAGCCTCTGACCTGCACTTACCAAGGATTAAGTTTGCCATGAGCACGTGTGTGTGTATGGGGTGGGGGAGGGGGGGGGTGGGGGGGGGAGAGAGTTTTTCCTGATATAGTCTGCTTTTTCTTATCGACTGTACAAGAATCACGTGGTGTGTGTCTTTTACGTTTAAAACAATACGTTTTACCTAAGAGAGTGCCAACGGCCATACCACGTTGAAAGCACCGGTTCTCGTCCGATCACCGAAGTTAAACAACGTCGGGCCTGGTCAGTACTTGGATGGGTGACCGCCTGGGAACACCAGGTGCTGTTGGCATTCCTTTTTTTTTTTTTTTCTCCTCCTTTTCGCTTTTCTTTTCTATTACTTATTTGTTAATTTGGGTTGCTGTTCTCTCTTTTTCTCTCTTTTTTTTTTTTTTTTTTTTTTTTTTTTTTTTTTTTTATAAGCTGTTTTCCTTTTTCATTTCCTGTGGGTCCCAGCACATACTTTGCATGTATTTCTGCATACGCGTACCCTGCCAGCACTCTGCACATCTGACGCGTATTAATGCAAAGCAGACCAAACAGTCCTGTATCTTGTGCTTTTTCCACTATCATGTGCCTTACACAAATTTTCCTGTGTGTTACATCAGCAAGAACCACACCAGATAATGCTTCACTTTATCATCATAAACGTTGATTTACCGAATGTTTTGGCACTTATTCATTAAAACAGCAAAATTACATCAACTACTGAAAAAAAAACATTCTGCCTCATGCTTCTCGTGGTCTTCTTCTTAATAGGACACATCCTTCCCCTCTTGATTTCATTGTCTGCTTCTTTTCATTTCTCACTTCATCCTTTCTCTACCTTCAGCTGTAGCTGTTTCTTTCATACATGCTTTATTTTCTTCTGCCTTTAAGTTAAAAGCATGTTCTCTCTCTCTCTCTCTCTCTCTCTCTCTCTCTCTCTCTCTCTCTCTCTCTCTCTCTCTCTCTCTCTCTCTCTCTCTCTAACATTCACACACACACACACACACACGTGCACACACATGCGCACACACACATGCGCACGCGCATGCGTGCGTGCAAGCAGACACACATGCACGCACAGCCACCCACACACATACACACAACACACGCACGCACGCACTCACGCACGCAAACACGCAAGCACGGACGTACGCACGCACACACACACACACACACACACACACACCACACCCCACACACACACACACACACACACACACACACACACACACCATTCCCTTCCTGATCTTTTTTCTTGTCATAATTGTAGTGACATTCGTTTTCTTGTTCTTCATATTATTCGTTCCCTCCAATCCGTTAACTTGCTTGTCAAATTTATTGGGCTCCATATCAGGGGTTGTTTCCCTTCCTCCTCCCTGCTGTACCGGTTTGTCCAAGTATCAACATTGTTGTATGCGCATGTGTGTGTGTGTGTGTGTGTGTGTGTGTGTGTGTGTGTGTGTGTGTGTGTGTGTGTGTGTGTGTGTGTGTGCAAATTACGTCTGTATGCGAGTGCGTGCTGATGCGCTCGCCCATTTTGAGCATTTTAAAGCATGTAACTCTCTCTGGGGGGAAAGAGTGATGGTGAGGGAGTTGAGATGGGAGTGTGGAAAGGGGGGTGTGGGGGTGCAAGCACACATGATGGGGAGGAGGGTGTCTTGGAGTTCCAGAAACGCGTGGTACCTGTCTTTCAAGCTTTTAGTACTGTTAAGTTGACCTAAGCAAATGCCAACGGCCATACCACGTTGAATACACCGGTTCTCGTCGATCACCGAAGTTAAGCAACGTCGGGCCTGGTCAGTACTTGGATGGGTGACCGCCTGGGAACACCAGGTGCTGTTGGCATTCCTTTTTTTTTTTTTTTCTCTCCTCCTTTCGCTTTTCTTTTCTATTACTTATTTGTTAATTTGGGTTGCTGTTCTCTCTCTTTTTCTCTGGTTTCTTTTTTTTTTTTTTTGTTTTTTTATAAAGCTGTTTTCCTTTTCCATCTTTCCTGTGGGTCCCACCACATACTTTGCATGTATTTCTGCATACGCGTATCGTGCCAGCACTCTGCCCATCTGACGCGTATTAATGCAAAGCAGACCAAACAGTCCTGTATCTTGTGCTTTTTCCACTATCATGTGCCTTACACAAATTTTCCTGTGTGTTACATCAGCAAGAACCACACCAGATAATGCTTCACT
>JADBJO010036258.1:5000-11263 GCA_016801955.1 Conus betulinus | reverse complement strand
GGAGAAGAATGAGAGAGAGAGAGAGAGAAATATTTATTCAAAAAATACAAGAGCTTACAGGTGCGTCACAAGAGGACCTTGCGCAGAGACATCAACCGAACAGCAGCATTTCTGTCAGTTATTCTTATAAATATTCCTCAGATACTGTTATGACAACTGAATAAGACATGAATACATAACTCTGAACGACAAAGAAAAAAAAAAAAAAAAAAAGAAAAGGAAAAGAAAAAGACAACCCATCCACCCGTAGTAACTTTGTCGTCATAGTAATTTTGTTCTAAGTTTGGGTATTTAACGACACTGTCCCTCGTCAAGTAAAATAAGCTACTTTAAAACCCAGGCTTCGTACCTAACCTGTTGATATTGTCATTCAAAATAAGAAAAAAAATCCAATGAGCACAAAGCAAAGACAAAATACAAGATCTGGACACAGAATGTCTAAAAATGTGAAATCTTATTTCATATACGTGAAAACAAGTTTCAAAGTGAGGTCACTGCCGACGTAAATTGAAACAAACAAAAGAAATGTTACTATGCCGCTGTCTTGTTATTTGTTTCTTTCTTTTAGCTCAGCGGCATAGAAAGTTTTCCTTGAAGTTCATAGACATCAGACGTACGTTTGTACGCATCTTTTCACCGTTAGGCTAAAGACCACTACATGAAGGTCAAACCTAAGTACCACAATAATTACCATCACATCACCTGTCCCCCCCCCCCCCCCTCCCCCCTCTCCCTCTGATTTTAAACAATCATTTCATACTTATAGCCAAGACTGAAGAATTAATTACATTCTTTCCCTGCAAAACGTTACTATAAAATTCACAACTTTTGGTTCGTTTTTTTTTCTTTTGCGCGCATCAACACGGAAAGGCGCTTGCAAAAGGCAGACCTTTAAAATCCGACTTCCACCAAACACAGCAAGGGAAGCACTGCCACGCCACTCACAGCGGGTCAGCACTGACCAGAGGAGGATCATTGTGGTTGTGATGCGTTTTCTTTCAGACGTTTATCACAAGTGTAATTTTGAGTGAGTCGCACTTTTGTATCGATGCCTTTTCAGATTGGATTTGTTTTTTTTTCACAGCCGTTAAATATAGCGCGGCTTTCGCTGGCGAATTGGTACTTTTCTCTAGGATAGTGATGTTTTACTTCTGTTCGGAGTACTGAGTTACCTGTATGTTAGCAGACCCTGTACTCCAAAGAGTTTATTTTGATTCTGATCTTTATTAAGAGCTCTGTGTCTTCCAAATTCATCATTACTTAACTGCCCATCACGCCCCTAGCTTAAAAAAAAAGTTTTCCTCTGCCCACTACTTGTAAAAAAATATTCATCAGCATACCTGTATGTTGAAATAATAGTTCAGGAATTATGTCATTTCTTTTATGTAGATTGTTGTTTGAAAGATTTTTGAAGGTGTTTGCAGAACAGTTTCCCAGAATACACAGTGTGTGTGTGTGTGTGTGTGTGTGATGGGGTCCATATAGAGAAGTATTTAAATTCATTTCTCGATGTAATGAAGGCACTGTTTTTAACCACTTCCGTTTTTATGCCTATCAAAAAAAACACAAAAAAAACATTCAGTGCCTGAATATGTATCTCACTGTCAGCGATGCCTTTACTCATTTCTCTACCTTATGTACGGAACATTTTCGTTTGATTTTCGGTTTTAATTTCATCTTCAGGGGACACAGTAAGCGGAGGTGACATCGCTACCATTCTCTACTATCACTCCCCTTACGACTTGAACGATAATTGCTAAACCATGCTGTAAAATAAGCTTAAAAATCACACATAGAACACGTGTATAGAACAGAATATAACACAGGGAAATAAAGGTTTGGGGTTTATGAATAATATCGCATAAGTTTAGATGAAGAAAAAAAAAGGGAAAAGAACGTTCTGTGTTCTAACACAGTTGTTTCGTCACGAATCAGAACTTTGATGCACAATTCTACATCTATCAAATGAAAGCCCACCGCCAATGGTGCGAAAAATTTGTCATTAAATGGAACATTCAACCAAAAAGAAAACGATTCCACAGACCACTCAGCTCTCAGCTCCTTCTATCGATATTTTTCAAACAGCATTGCCATTTTGCTGTATAGTTCTGAGTCTCAAAGCAGAATATCCGGGTTGTCAGCATCAATGGATGAAGACAGTTTGGAAGGGGCAGGGACAACCGCCAGAAGTTCTGAGAGCCGTGACTCCTGCTCGCTGTCAGCGATGGACAGGGAGTTGAGCAGCTCCTTCTCTCTGTACATTTCATACAGCATTTCCATCTTGCTGTACAGTTCTGGATCTCCTGGCAGAACGTCCAGATCATCAGGATCAATACATTGACACACTTTGGAGGGAGAGAAGGGAGAGCCGCCAGAACCTCCTCTAACGGCCGTGGCTCCAGCTCACTTTCAGCGATGAAAAAAGACTTATGGTTCTTGGGCTGTCTGAGGTCAGGTGTTGGGGATTGTCGCTCTGGATCATGAAGAGTGGAATCTACCCAGGTGCCTGGTCTGTTTATATACCCCACTGCAGACACTGGCTGTATGCCGACCTGGGTGGATGGTTGGCCGGAGGATGCTGGGTGTCTTAGGCTGCCGATTCGTATGAGGGCTTCCTCGCTCTGCTCCTCATTCTGTGAGCATTCAGGGAGGCGGACAGCTGCAGTCTCTGGCTGGTGTCCGGGGAGCGCGAAGTGACTCGCCTCCCCTGTGGCCTTGAGGAAGACGTGAGGACCTCAACACATTTGTGTCAGCATCAAACAATTTCTGTCTTTGCACTTTGGGTCTGACGTGTGCTCTTCTCGTATTATTCACTTTGGTAGAAAGACAGTTTGGAGGTTGGGGTCGTTCCCGTGCGGTGGTGACCGCTCTGTCTCTGTCTCCGCTCTCTGCCGACAGTTGTCGCCCCATCGAAAGCCGTCCCGTGAAGCGAGGGACTCGGGACTTGCCCCCCAACCTCACAGGACTGCCAGGAGATGGTCCTTGGGATGGAGGTGCAGAGTCCAGAAGGCCAGGTGTGGTGGTCAGAGAACTGACAGAGGGCCTGGGGATTCTGCTGGACCTGTTTGGTGGTACCCCCTGTTGGAGACAGCGACTGACGTCATCTGCTGTCCCGTCTTCTCTTCCCTCCGTCCTCTGTGAGTCCTCACTGCCGCCTTCACGTAACACCTGCAATCAATCAATCAGTCAAACACCAAAACCATCACCACCACTCCTTTCACCCCCTACCAAGTGTTTGGCATGTAACTAAAGTGTTATCCAGCGCAGTTACGTAGTTGTAGACAGAGAGACATATGTATGGTGCACTGACAGACATGTACATAGAAACATCTATGTATGATGCACTGACAGACATGTACATAGAAACATCTATGTGTGGTGCACTGACAGACATGTACATAGAAACATCTATGTGTGGTGCACTGACAGACATGTACATAGAAACACATCTATGTTGGTGCACTGACAGACATGTTCATAGAAACATCTATGTAGGGTGCACTGACAGACAGGTACATAGAAACATCTATGTATGGTGCACTGACAGACATGTATATAGAAACACACACTCACACACAGGCGCGCGCGCGCGCACACACACACACGCACACACGCACAGACGCTCTCTCACTCACTCACACACACACACACACACACACACACACACACACACACACACACACACGCACACACACACACACACGCACACGCACACACACACATTTGCTCGCGCGCACACAGACTCACTCACTCACTCACTCACTTACTCACTCACACACACACACACACATACACACACACACCGCGCGCGCGCGCACACACACACACACACAGACATAACACACTTGCGTGCACGTGCACACACACACACACACACACACACACACACACACACACACACACACACACCAACACTTCCGCGCGCACAGACGCCCCAACTCCTCCTACACACACCACACACACACACACACACACACACACACACCACAAATACGCATGCAAACACAATGGAGTGTACACATGCGCAAGAGCATACATAGTCTTACTCTCGCCTTCACGTACACACTCGAACAGACACACATCATTTGAATTACAGAGGGGATGTACATAGGAGGGTCCAGTTTCGCGTACATAATATCTGTGCAGAAACACTGGCTAAAATCATAACACAAAATAAAAAAAAGAACAAGATGTAGTTACTGGCGGGTAGAAAACAGACTTTATCAGTATGCAGATGATACGGGATTCATACAAGAGACGTCATGCAGTCCTTACAGGAGGCGGTCACAGCACTTTCAGTCTATGAACATGTCCCAGGGTTGAAATCAAATAGAAGAAAAATGTAATGCAATGTGTATAGGAAGCCAACATGACTGACAAGTAAGATATATGCTTCATTTACACGTCCAAAGAAATTATGATATTCGGTATTTGGTTTACAAATGATTCGAAATACCTGTGCTAAGATCAACTTTGAAGAGAAGTTTGGAGAAATACAAACTTTGAAGAGAAATTTACAAAAATACAACTGCTAACATCAAATGATCAAGTAGCCATTCTTTTTTTATCTTGTCAAAAATAGTGTTTCTGTGGTAGTTACTACTCGACCTTCCTGATTTTATTGGGAATGCCCATACAAACAGGAGTTTTCCAGTTTAAATTTTTTTTAATCGAATTAGTCGAAAAATATCACATGAAAATGTAAATCAAAGTGTTCTAGGAATTCCTGATGTATTTTGGTGGATGAATGCATTAAAGATCACATGGATCAGAACACTGCCTTCCATCAAACATAAATGGACTCATATAGTAAAAGAATCTTAAATCTTCTCCCTCTCTCCCCCTCCCCTCCCCCCCCCCCCCCACTCTCTCTCCATCTATCTATCTCCCCCTCTCTCTCTCCCCTCTCTCCCCTCCCCTACCCCCCCCCCCCCCCCCTCTCTCTCTCTCTCTCTCTCTCTCTCTCTCTCCCTCTCTCTCTCTCTCTTAAGTACAGTTCGATAGATGAAACTGAGGGGCCCCTACCAAAGACAAACTGTTAATCATTTTGAAGACGACTCGCCACTAACGAATGACTACATGCAGACTGAATAGTTAATGACATTATTCACCCAGTTATTTTATTTAAGTTTTGGTTGAGTTTATGCAGACTGAATAGTTAATGACATTATCCACCCAGTTATTTTACTTCAGTTTTTGTTGAGTTTATGCAGACTGAATAGTTAATGACTTTATTTACCTAGTTATTTTACTTCAGGTTTTGTTGAGTTTGTGCAGACTGAATAGTTGATGACATTATTTCCCGAGTTATTTACTTTCAGTTTTGGTTGAGTTTATGCAGACTGAATAGTTAATGTCATTATTTACCCAGTTATTTTACTTCGGTTTTTGTTGGGTTTAAGTCGGCAAAAAACAGAACCAGCGTTTTCCAACTTCCAGATCCCCTAGCCATGAATCTCCAAAAACCTAATAATGTTTGTTTTTATCATATACAAAGTGGACAGAGTCCATAAAAAGAACATACTGATCTAGATATTTCATAGAATTCCGCCTGAGTGAAATATTTCACACTACCATCGCCGTACTCCACAAACTGCTGTTGGAATAGATCTTGGAAAAAAAAATTGTATAGAAAATCACCATTCACACACACACACACACACACACACACACACACACGAGAGAGAGAGAGAGAGAGAGAGAGAGAGAGAGAGAGAGAGAGAGAGAGAGAGAGAGAGAGAAAACGTGAAAACTTACGTTTGTCACTGCCATGATGTTTGGACGCTGCTTTTCTGTGTAAGCCAGCAGATTCTGTCACGCCAGGTGGAAGAAAGACACGCACAATGCAGTGTGAGTTCTACACTGTCACCAAATGAACGAACAACTCTGATCCACACTGTTCGCACAATGGATGATGACGAAGACACACTCTGTCTGGATATACACCTCACCAACCTTCAGTCAACGACCACGGAAATGCAGATGACGTTGTACTCCTTTAACCCACTCTCACAAATAATGGCCAACTCTGAAACTACATGGGTTTTTATACAATTCTCGGCGAGTGCGCATGATGAGCGTGTTTGTTTACCTGCTGATAAAGTCAGTGAGTTGTCTCAGAGACAGAAGATGAGAGGTAAGAGGTTCACCTGTCATATCTCCTTGTCTGATCGATAGCCTCAGTGACCACGGGCACTATCTGTAGCAGGTGCAGTCAACAAATGGTGGAGTGACGCAACACTCCCTTTTCTGGACTGGATAAG
>JADBJO010036257.1:5000-11265 GCA_016801955.1 Conus betulinus | reverse complement strand
GGGATTCGCCCTGGCCAACTGGTTTTGTATGGATGGGCTGACAACGAACGAAAAATGATGGTGTGTGGTGGTTACTTGGTTTTGGATATGGCGTAAATGGGGGTGTAGGAAATTGTGTGTCGATTGCGTTCGGCATTTGACGTTAATATGAGAGAGGAGAGAGGACGAGAGGAGCGAGAGGAGAAGAGACCTGAGAGAAGAGATGACAGAGAGAGAGAGAGAGAGAGAAAGAGAGAGGAGAGTAAGAGAGAGAGATTCCAGTTTGTTGTGATGTTCAAAACTCATTAGAAGTAACATTTGTGACATGGGAGAGAGAGAGAGAGAGAGAGAGGAGAGAGAGAGGAGAGAGAGAGAGGGGAGAGAGAGAGAGAGAGAGAAGAGAGAGATTCCGTTTGGTTGATGTTCAAACTTATTAGACTTAACATTTGTGACCTGGATTGAGAGAGAGAGAGAGAGAGAGGAGAGAGAGAGAGAGAGGAGAGAGAGAAGAGAGAGAGAGAGAGAGAGAGAGATTCCAGTTTGGTTGATGTTCGAAAAAATCTTATTAGACTTAACATTGTGACACATGAGGAGAGAGAGAGAGAGAGAGAGAGAGACGCGAGGGAGCGAGAGAGGAGAGAGAGAGAGAGAGAGAGAATGCGTCTTTTGGAAAAATAGCGTAATTCGTCACATCTCATAGCTCCTGGAAACAATCGCCTCTCTGACTCTCCCATTCCTAAAATCAACCAATTTATCGAGCGCAAGTCCTGCATTATCAACAAAGAAAAAAAATTGTGTGTGGACTTAACGACTGTATGTGAAATGCATTAACTTAATGTCGCGTTTGATTAACACCTGACTACGACATCCGCTATGCCTTGCCTATGAGATCCGGTTATCCTCTTTCTTGCCTCACCTGTTCACTCGTTCGTTTTGCTATATAACCTTGGGCCTTGTGGGCTCTTAATGTAGGAGATACCGTGGGACCAGAGAGGGTACTTGGACCCAGGTACTTCCTGTGGATTAAACTGGACGTAGTTGTTTCTAGTTCCACTGAATGGCTATAAATCAGCACCCATATCTAGGGTTCTTCCAAAGTCAGGAGATGACAACAGCCCTGAAGGAAAGTGTTCGTGCAATCAGAGGTCGGTACTTCGGATCATTCTCCATGGCAGGAATCCGTGACCTTGACATTATTCTGACCCTAACTTTGACCTTAACCTGATTCTGACCTTGATTTGACGGTAATTGCATAAAGCCTTGTCAAATGTTCATTGATAAATTGTGCATGCAGTTATAGGAGTGAAGAGGGGAGGTCTGGGAGTAGTGTAATCGTCTTTTTTTCTTTTCCGTTGAGAAAAGACCGAAAAAAACGCCCTCCTCAACTGACTGGTCTCCGTGTGACGCTGTAGAGGTAACAACGCTGACTCACCTTGTCGTCCACGTGGAAAAAAAAAATCAACCGTTTGTTCTCCAACATTGCCAAAGGAAAAGAGTCAGATGGAAGTTTCTGTGGTGACGATGCTTCCACTCTCTCCCTATTTCTCTCTACCCTCCTGTCCACCAAAAAACTTCACCTTCAACCCTCTCTCCCTACTTCTCTCCGACCTCCGTCCTGTCACCTTCACCTTCACCTTCACATCCTCTCTCCTTCTTCTACTACCCTCCTGTCCACCAACAAATTCACCTTCACCCTCTCTCCCTACTTCTCCCTCTACCCTCCTGTCAAACCTTCACCTTCACCCTTCACCCTCTCTCCTCTACTCTCTATCTACCCTCCTGTCCACCAACACCTTCATCCCCTCTCTCCCTACTTCTCTTCTACCCTCCTGTCCACCTTCACTTGCTTCACCTTCACACCCTCTCTCCCCTACTTCTCTCTACCCTCCTGTCCACCAAACACCTTCATCCATCTCTCCCTACTTCTCTCTAACCCTCCGTCCCAACTTTCACCTTCATCCTCTCTCCCTAACGTCTCTCTACCCCCTGTCCCCTTCACTTCATCCCTCTCTCCTACTTCTCTTACCCTCCTGTCACACAACACCTTCACCTTCAACCCTCTCTCCCTACTTCTCTCTACCCTCAGTGTCCACCTCACCTTATTCCCTCTCTCCCTACTTCTCTCTAAACCTACCCTCCTGTCCACCAACACCTTCACCTTCACCTCTCTCCCTACTTCTCTCTACCCTCCTGTCCACCTTCACCTCACCTTCATCCCTCTCGCCCTACTCTCTCTCTACCCTCCTGTCCACCTTCACCTCATCTTCTCTCCTACTTCTCTCTACCCCCTGTCCACCAACAACCTTCACCTTCACCCTCTCTCTCCCTACTTCTCTCTACCCTCCAGTCCACCTACACCTTCACCTTCATCCCTCTCTCCCTACTTCTCTCTACTCTCCTGTCCACCAACACCCTCACCTTCATTCCCTCTCTCCCTACTTCTCTCTACCTCCAGTCCACCAACACCTTCACCTTCATCCCTCTCTCCTACTTCTCTATAACCATCCTGTCACACCACACCTTCACCTTCACCCCTCTCTCCCTACTTCTCTCTACCCTCCTGTGTCACCAACACCTTCACCTTCCGCCCTCTCGCCCTACTTCTCTCTACCACTCCTGTCCACCTTCACCTTCATTCACCTCTCTCCCTAAACTTCTCTCTACCCTCCTGTCCACCAACACCTTCACCTTCATCCCTCTCTCCCTACTTCTCTCTACCCTCCTGTCCACCAACACCTTCCACCTTCACCCCTCTCTCCCTACTTCTCTCTGTACTCTATTCCTGTCCACCTTCACCTTCACCCATCTCTCCCTACTTCTCTCTCTACCCTCCTGTCCACCTTCACCTTCACCCCTCTCATCTCCATACTTCTCTCTACCCTCCTGTCCACCTTCACCTTCACCCTTCTCTCCCTACTTCTCTCTACCTCCTGTCCCACCAACACCTTCACCTTCACCCCTCTCTCCCTACTTCTCTTACCCTCCTGTCCACTTCACCTTCACCTTCACCCCTCTCTCCTACTTCTCTCTCTACCCTCCTGTCCACCTCACCTTCACCCCTCTCTCCCTACTTCTTTCTACCCTCCTGTCCACCTTCACCAACACCTTCACCCCACCCTCTCTCCCTACTTCTCTCTTACACCCTCCTGTCACCCAACACCTTCACCTTCACCCCTCTCTCCCTAATTCTCTCTACCCTCCTGTCCACCTTCACCTTTAACCTTCACTACTTCTCTCTACCCTCCTGTCCACTTCAACATTTCACCTGCAACCCCTCTCTCCCTACTTCGCTCTACCCTCCTGTACACCAAACACTTCATCCCTCTCCCCTACTTCTCTCTACCCTCCTGTCCACAACACCTTCATCCATTCTCTCCTCTCCTACTCTCTCTACCCTCCTGTCCACCTTCACATTCATCCCTCTCTCCCTACTTCTCTACTACCCTCCTGTCCCACCTTCACCTTCATCCCTCTCTCCCTACTTCTCTCTACCCTCCTGTCCACCAACACCTTCACCTTTACCACTCTCTCCCTACTTCTCTCTAGACCCTCATGTCCACCTTCACCTTCATCCCCTCTCTCCTACTTCTCTCTACCCTCCTGTCCACCAACACCTTCACCTCACGCCCTCTCTCCCTACTTCTCTCTACCCTCCTGTCCACCTTCACCTTCACCTTCATCCCTCTCTCCCTACTTCTCTCTACCCTCCTGTCCACCTTCACCTTCATCCCTATCTCCCTACTTCTCTCTACCATATGTCCACCAACACCTTCACCTTCACGACCTCTCTCCGTCTAATTCTCCTCTACCATCCAGTCCACCTACACCTTCACCTTCATCCCTCTCTCCCTACTTCTCTCTACCCTCCTGTCCAACCAACACCCTCACCTTCATCCTCTCTCCCTACTTCTCTCTACCCTCCAGTTGTCCACCTACACCTTCACCTTCATCCTCTCTCCCTACTTCTCTCTACCCTCCTGTCACCTACAACCTTCACCTTCAACCAGCTCTCTCCCTACTTCTCTCTACCCTCCTGTCCACCAACACCGTTCACCTCAGCCCTCTCTCCCTATTCTCTCTACCCTTCTGTCCACCTTCACCTTCATTACCCTCTCTCCCTACTTCTCTACTGCCTGTCCACCAAACACCTTCACCTCATCCCTCTCTCTACTTCTCTCTTACCCTCCTGTCCACCCACCTTCACCGTCACCCCTCTCTCCTACTTCTCTCTACCCTTACTGTCCACCTCACACTTCAACCATCTCTCCCTACTTCTCTACGTGCATCCTGTCCACCACCAACATCGTCACCTTCAACCCTCTCTCTCCTACTTCTCTCTAGTCCTCCTGTCCACCTTCACCTGTCACCCCTATCTCCCTACTTCTCTCTACCCTCCTGTCCACCAACCACCTCCACCTTCACCCCTCTCTCCCTACTTCTCTCTACCCTCCTGTCCACCGTTCACCTTCACCTTCACCCTCTCTCCCTACTTCTCTCTACCCTCCTGTCCCACCTTAACCTTCACCCGCTCTCTCCTACTTCTTTCTACCCTCCTGTACACCAACACCTTCACCTTCACCCCTCTCTCCCGACTTTCTCTCTACCCTCCTGTCCACAACTCCCTTCACCTTCACCCCTCTCTCCTACTCTATCTCTTACCCTCCCTGTCCACCTTCACCTTACCCCTCTCTCCCTACTTCTCTACCCCTCCTGTCCCTCCAACACCTTCAACTTCTCACTCTTCCCTCTCTCTCCCTACTTCTCTCTACCCTCCTGTCCACCAACACCTTCACCTTCACCCCTCTCTCCCTACTTCTCTCTACCCTCCTGTCCACATTCACCTTCACACCCTCTCTCCCTACTTCTCTCTACCCTCGTTCACACCTTCACCTTCAGCCCCTCTCTCCGTACTCTCTCTACCCTCCTGTCCACCAACACCTTCACCTTCACCCCTCTCTCCCTACGTTTCTCTCTACCCTCCTGTCCACCAAACTGCCTTCACCTTTATCCATCTCTCCCTACTTCTCTCTACCCTCCCTGTCCACCAACACCTTCATCTTCAACCCCTCTCTCCCTACTTCTCTCTACCCTCCTGTCCACCAACAACCCTTCACCTTCATCCCTCTCTCCCTACTTCTCTCTACCCTCCTGTCCACCTTCACCTTCACCCCATCTCTCTACACTTCTTTCTACCCTCCTGTCCACCAACACCTTCACCTTCACCCCTCTCTCCCTACTTCTCTCTGCCCTCCTGTCCACCTAACCTTCACCTTCACCCCTCTCTCCTACTTCTCTCTGCCCTCCTGTCTACCTGTCACCTTCCACCCCTCTCCCTACTTCTCTCTACCCTCCTGTCCACCACACCTTCACCTTCACCCCTCTGCTCCCGACTTCTATCCTCCCTCCTGTCCACTCTACCTTCACTACCCTCCTGTCACCCCTCCCTCCTCCCTACTTCTTTCTACCCTCCTGTCCACCTTCACCTTCACCCCTCTCTCTCCCTACTTCTCTCTGCCCTCCTGGGTCCACCTTCCAACCTTCACCCTCTCTCCCTACTCTCCTAACCTCCTGCTCCACCAAAAACTTCACCTTCACCCCTCTCTCCCTACTTCTCTCTACCCTCCTGTCCACCTTCACCCTTCACCTTCACCCTCTCTCCCTACTTTCTCTATTACCTCATGTCCAACCAAAACCTTCACCTTCACCCCTCTCTCCCGACTTCTATGATACCCCTCCGGTGTCCCACTTCAACTTTCACCTTCACCTCTCTCTCCCTACTTCTCTCTCTACCCCTCCTGTCCACCTTCACCTTCACCTTCAACCCTCTCCCCTACTTCTCTCTACCCTCCTGTCCACCAACACCTTCAACTTCACACCTCTCTCCCTACTTCTCTCTACCCTCCTGTTCCACATTCAAACCTTCACCGTCACCCCTCTCTCCTACTTCATCTCTACCCTCCTGTCAACCTTCACCTTAACACACCTTCAACACCCTCTCTCCCTACTTCTCTTACCTCCTGTCCCCTTCACCTCAAAACCCACCCTCTCCCTACTTCTCTCTTACCTTCCATCCAACAACCTTCACCCCTCTCTCCCTACTTCTCTCTACCCTCCTGTCCACCTTACCTTTAACCCTCTCTCAACTACTTCTCTCTACCTCCTGTCCACCTTCACCTTCACCCATCTCTCCTACTTCTCTCTACCCTCCTGTCCACCAAAAACCTTCACCCCTCTCTCCCTACTTCTCTCTACCCTCCTGGGTGTCCCACCAACGCTTTACCTTCAC
>JADBJO010036257.1:0-2500 GCA_016801955.1 Conus betulinus | reverse complement strand
GTGTGTGTTGTGGTGTGTTGTGTGTGTGTGTGCCCGCGCGTGCGTACGTGTGTGTGCGTTGTGTGTGTGTGTGTGTGCGCGCGCGCCTCGTATGTGTGCGTGCGTTGTGTGATGTGATGTGTGTGTGTGTGTGTGTGTGTGTGTGTGTTGTGTGTGTGTGTGTGTGTGTGTTTGTCTGTGTGTCTTTGTCTGTGTGATCGCGCACGTGCGAGTATGTTTGTGTGTGTGTGTGTGTGTGTGTGTGTGTGTGTGTGTGTGTGTGTGTTGAGTGCGTGCGTGTGTGTGTGTGGTGTGTCGTGTGTGGTGCGTGCGTGCGTGCGTGCGTGCGTGCGTGGCGTGTCGTGGGTGCGTGTTTGTATGTGTGAATTAATTGTTTGTGTTGTTCTCTTGCATGCGGCCTTTAAATCACTTTTAATCCCCCTTCAACCATTGCCAGCAAACATCTACTCAAAACTGTAGCGAAACAATAATCTGTATAATAACAATCCTTGGTGAAGGCACTGTCATGGATGCCTTATTTAATTTATCTATTTATTCATTTATTTTGATTTTAGCTGTCATGAAAAGCATTTTCCCCCCCCTGCAATTTGTTTTTTCAAAAGCATTCTCCAATACGATGAGTAGCAGGCTCATAGATGACATTAAGATAATATAATCGATGCGCAAACGCAAATTTTTACGGCCATATTTTTGTTAAACGTGCTGTCAGCATGCCTAATGGAAAGGTCTCTGTGCATCCAAGGATGAAGATATAGTCGTGAGGAATACACGTGTGTGTCTGTGTGTGTGCGTGCGTGCGTGCGTGCCAGTGCGTGCGTGCGTGGTGGTGTGGTGTGTGTTGTGTGTGTGTGTGTATTCGATATTTTTTTTATTGAAACTAGAAACCTTACACTTCAATACAATGTGTTCTTCAATGTGTACATGTTTTGTATTTATTTTTAGTTACCGCTTTTCTGTATTACTTCCCTTGTCTGTGGTGTTTTTTTAAATTTTATTTTTCAATATTCTGTAGTGTTGACACAAGAGGTAGCAACAAATTTATAACAATTAAGAAATGCATTGAGAAATGTGATGAATAAAAAAAAAGTATCAAAAATTTCAAATATGATTTACAGAATAACCCTCCCCTGTCCCCCCCGCCCCCCCCCACCCCCTTCCATTTTTTTTCTATTGTTTGGATGTATTTATATACGTCCGTTCCATAGACAGCAGTTATCAGACAAATCTGAAACGTCCACTGTGTTACCATTCCAGTTTATTATAAAAAAAAATGACTTTTACAGCGATAGGTTTGAAAAAAAAAAATGCCTGTATGTCTTCTAAATTTTGATTTAAAGGGAGGATTGTGATAAAGACCGAATCCCAAGGCAATGACTGGAAGAAGCAGAAATGGCATATCAGCAAAAAATACGGACTTCCATGTTTATCTAAGGATAGCAGGTATTTCACAACAAGAATCTGGTAATTCTCATTTCATACTGACATACTGGAGATACAACTGGATGCCGTTCATTTTTTTTTTTATTACATCAACAGTCTTTGTGATCAGAATCTGGGATATCTTGAAGGCAGACAGTTTTAATCTGGGGGAGAGACTTTCTGATTTCAAGTTTCAGAAACTGACACCTAACTGAAACATACACAGCATACACACTAAGTGAGCGTGCGCATCGAAATGCAAAAGAACAAGATCTCTTTGGTTCTCTCTCTCTCTCTCTCCTCTCTCTCCTCGTCTCTCGTCTCCTCTCTCTCTCTCTATATTATAGATAATAGGATATATATATTTATAGAGATATATATAGTATAATTATAGAGAGACGATGAGATGCGAGAGAGAGAGATAGAGCGAGAGACAGACAGACAGACAAGACAGGACAGACAAGACAGATACATAGCAACAGTGAGAATGCGCAAGCGCCGTGGCAGATTATGTCATTCTCCGTCATAGGAGTACAAATGAAAATCTATTCAGGGCTTATCCACACGTACTTAGGCCCTCATTCTGGCCTGTCCAATCCCGGTGCCTTCTCCTTTATTTAGGTGGAGGCAACCCGGAGGTAGTAGACGTCCATTCAAATGGCCTGGTAGGAGATAGGGGTGCCGTAATCAACACTTTCATAGTTTGTGATTTGAGTTTTCATGGTCAATGTCCCAGACTGGCGCGTTTCAAGGCTGGTTTACGAGATTCTTGTACAAGTGCATGCAGATTTACTCTAGGTGTAGAGGTCGCTACGCTTCTCCACGTTGTACATACGACCCTAAGATTCTGTAGACCGCAGGCTCTCGAGCCACTCATTTCGTCGGTCATGGTTCTTTGAACGTTTTGTCATTATTACAGTACTGGTGGATAAAGAGACTATAAGTGCGTTGCATATATGGCCACAACAGTCCCAAAATGCTGTATCCCGCGCATCACACTTTGGTTTCGCCTCTTACCGTATGTCCGAAAACCATAATCCCGCGAGTGAATACAAGCTTTAGGATGATTTGACAAACAATG
>JADBJO010036256.1:0-7500 GCA_016801955.1 Conus betulinus | reverse complement strand
TGAAAATAGAACGTTAAAACTGCATTCCTGATACAACCCTAGTATGGGGAAATGAAGAAGGAAAGAAAGCTACTCACATAAAATAGTTTTATCAAAGGTGAACATCAAAAATATAAATCTAATGTTTCCAGCTGAAAATCCTCCATTGAGTGTTAACAACTATTTATAGTTCCCAATAGAATATCGTTAAAAATTCTGACCGAAAATATCCTATGAAATTTATATGCGTTTTTTTTTTTTATCTGTGTCAGATTCAGCAGCAAGCTTATAGTCTCCGAAGCGGGAGACCATCTCCATGGGGAGAAAGCTCACTAACATATAACTCCTGGTCAGATACCGATATTTCGAAACCTGATTGTTTCTCCTCAGTGACCGCGGAAAGTGGTAATTTGACTCCTCCTCTGCCTTTTCGGTTTTAAGAAGAATGCTATACCAGAAAAGGCTGGTGTGCAATACCACAGTATGTTTTGTTGAGTTTTTCAAAAAACCAACCAAAGGTGCCACCTAAGAAGCAAAAGAAAATCATGAAAGAGCAAAACAAGCTACATTTTCTTGTGAAAAGTAGAAACTATATAACAGATTCTTGGCATGATTCAAATTAGAATAGGAGAAACAATGGTAAAGACTATCTAGAATTCATATGTGTCAAAAAAGGTAGAAACAAATGGGGTAAACGACGCCGAAGAAAAATAAGCGAGTCAGAGTGGAAAAGAGTAAGAGAAAAGGGGAATTTACAGGCATAGAATTTCCAAAGGTGGGTACAGTGTATGCTGATAGAACTTTCAGTACCCCTGTTTAGGAGGGGAGGGGGGAGGGGTTGTTATGCGCTGTAGTTTGTTACATGCATAAACAGAATATCAAAGGTAGAGTGTGAGTGCAATTGCCAACACACTACATGAAAAGTAAACAGACGGTCATTTGTTTTGTATGGTATTGAATGTGAACAAAAAAGTCCTCTGTGCTTGCGATGTATTTCAATGTACAAAGAAAATATGAAATGATGTCTGCCCATACAATATAGGTTTGAAATTGATTATGTATTTATAACGCCAACGCTGTATATAGTGCTCAATACATTTTCTTTCGAGCAATCTTAAAAGAGTTCTTGTTCGTGCACTGCCTGTGTGTGTGTGTTTTTTTTGTTTTTTGTTTGTTTGTTTTTTTTTTTTTTTTTTTTTTTGTTTGTTTTGTTTTTTTGTGTTTGTTTGTTTTTTTGCTTCCTTCATCATCTTTTTTTTCGTGTTCTGCCTGTCCTTTGTTTCTTTCTGTTCTTTGTTTCCCTGGCGATCTCATCAAACTACGGTCAGTTAGGAATTTATAAAGTGCAGAAAACGACGTATGAACGCAGTCATCGATCAACTTTTCTTCTTGCCCAGAAAATCACAACTGCCCTGGACAATTGTAACTGTTCTCTTCTCTCGTTGCCGTCACATTTGCATTTTCCTGACGAAGCACTTCCACAAAACAAAAACTCGGCAATGAATTAAACACCGACCAAGTCCTTTTCGAACAACTTCGTGCTTGGTATTTGTTTCTTTCCGTCTATCATTCCTTCGTTTTCTTTCTATTTTTTTTTCTTTCTGTCATTCTTTCGTTTTTCCTGTCTTTCTTTCTTTCTTTTTTCCTTCATTCCTTCTTCCTTTCTTTCTTTCAGTTTTTTTTCCTTTCTTCTTTATCTCCCCCGTTTCCCTTCTCAAACCTGTTTGCAGTTTTTTTTTTTTTCTTTTTTTTCATGCTCTTCCTTTGTTCTGCCGAGTTCTCGTGACCTTTGGGTTTCAGGTCGTGCTTTTTGCTGATAGTCAGCAATACATCCGAGTGTCAACTCATCTCACACACACTGACGAGAACAGCGGCAGAAGTATGGCTGTTTCCAGAAAAAACCGATCGAGAGAGAGAGAGAGAGAGAGAGAGAGAGAGGAGAGAGGAGTGGAGAATGACAGAAGGAGAAAGAGAGAGGACAGCTACAAAAGATACAGACAAAAACAGAGAGACAGACAGACAGAGGGAAGACCGGCGGTGGAGAGAAAGAGGGACAGAGGGACAGAGCGAGATACAGACAGATATAATTTGAGAGAGAGAGAGAGAGAGAGAGAGAGACGTTTGCCTTAGAGAAATTAAGAAAAGAAAAGAAAAAAAAAAACCTAATAGGAAGAGCAGTCAATTTCAGGTGGATAAGTCTATATACTGTCAAAGAGGCAGAAAAAATTAGACAGCTCAAGGAGCATGCGAGCAATAATAGAAATGAATGAAGCAAAGGAAGACAGGTCAGGGGCGATAAACCTCATGAGCACAGACAGCGAACTAACAATTCTGAGGTCATTAAATTCAGCTAAGAAAATCCTTTGGATAAAATGCATTGCACGGAAAGACACTCTTCCAGATACAGGAGTTAACAAAAAGGGGGAAAAAAATCGGTTTAGCGGCAGGCGATCTTCAGCAGCACATTTACAACGATTTTCTTTTTCTTCTTCTTTCTTTTTTTTTTTTTTTTTTTTTTTTTTTTTTTTTTTTATTTCTTTCTCTCATTGCAAAGCTAGTCTAACTAATTAAATACGTCACAAATCAGTGCCAAGCGATCGTTGCAATGGCGTCTTTCTCTTATTTTGTCTTCTCTTTTGTTGTTCTTTTTTTTTTTTGTTCTCTTTCTATTCAACATCCTTTCGTTCCTTTCCCTTTTGTTCTCTTTCTTACCTCTTTTTTCCTCTTTTTTTCTCCTTTCTCTTCCCCCCCACCCCCCCCCCCCCCCCCCCCCCCCCCCCCCCCCCCCCCCCCCCCGTCCCTTTGTTTCCGTTCTGTTCCGAGTTCTTTTATTATTCCCAGTTTCTTCTCTTTCCTCTTTTTTTTTTTTTTTTTTTTCTTTTTTTTCTCTCTATTTCTCCCGATCCATTTTCTTCTTCTTTTCTCGTCTCTTCTGCTGTCTAACTTTCTTTTCAGTTCTTTTTCCTTTTTTTTTTTTTTTTTTTTTTTTTGGGGGGGGGGGGGGGGGGCTCTTCTCTTCTCTTCTCCTTTTATCCGTCCTGTTCTGTTCTCTTTTTCTCTCCTCTCCTCTTCTCTCTTCCAGACTGCTGTCATCCTTTCTCTTCTCTCTTCTCTCTCTTCCACTCTTCTCCTCGTCTGCCCTCTTCTATTTCAATCTTCCTTCTTCCCTCCTCTCTGGTCTTCTCATGTCTTCTTTTTCTGTTTTCATATTTTGTATTCTCTCTTCTCTTCTCTCCTTTCGTTTTTTCTCCTTTCCTCTCTTGGTTTCTTCTCTCATTTTGTCTTGTCTCTTATCTCTCCTATTCTCCGATCTCTAGCCCTAATACTTGTCTATTCTCTTATCTTCTTTTCTCTTGTCCTCTCTTCTCGTCTACACTATTTTGTTTTTCATGTCTTCCCTTCTCTTTTGAATGTTCCTCTCTTCCCTTATCTTCTCTTCTGCTCTCTTTTCGTGTTTACTGTTTTCATGTTGTGTTTGTTCTGTCTCTTTTCCTTTCTCTTATGTTTTGTTCTCTTTTCACTGGGTCCCCCCCCCCCCCCCCCCCCCCCCAACCCCCCCCCCACCCCTCGCTTCTCTTCTTTTTCCCTTCTGCTTTCTTTTCTTCTCGCGTGTCTTCTCCCCTCTGGCTTTTTTCCCCCTTTCTGTGTTTTTTCCTTCCTTAACTTTCTTTGTTACTCTCTTCTCTCTTATCTCCTATCCCCCCCCCCCCCCACACACACACACAATTCCTCCCCCCCCCCCCCCCCCCCACCCACGTTCCCCTCCCTTTTTGTGCTCATCTCCAAATGTGTCTTTGCCTTTAATAGCAGGTTTTGCGTTTTCTTCTCCTCATGTTTTCTCACCTCTTCTCTCCCTCCTGTTTACTTTGCTCTTCTCTACCCAATTTATTCTCCTGTCTGTCTTGGCTTTTCTCATCTTCTCCTTTCTTATTTTTTCTTCTTGTCTCCCCTCTCTTCCTGTCTTTCTATCTTATCTTCTCACTTGATTTCTCGTGTGATTACATCTTTTTGTTTCTCGTCAGACGTATTTCCAGTGATGGATAGTTTGTACAGACAGTACTGTATTGTGAAATACACAGGGAGAGACAGACAGTCGAACAGTCAGAAAGACATGGACAAAAGTGGAACATGCTTTAAAAACTCTGAGAGCTAATTGGTCGAACTGGTCAAAGACTGTGAGAAGGTAGGGGGAGGGGAAGGGGGGGGGGGGGGGGGGGGATTTAGCAAATGTCAAATTTTCGTTGCGGATTGTACTACCCTCCCGTCCCCCTTTTTATGTCTCTCTCTCTCTCTCCTCTCCTCTCTCTCTGTCTCTCTCTCTCTCTCTCTCTCTCTCTCTTCTCCTCTCTCTCTCTCTCGCTCTCTCTCCTCTCTCTCTCTCGTCTCTCTCTCTCTCTCTCTCTTTGTTAAACATTTATTTACCTTTTGTACAATGGTGCAAAGCAGCGGTAAATGTTTCATCGACAAACTCTCCTCTTCACACAGACCCACCACGATTGTCGAGTTTCCTTTTTGTTTTTTTTTTTTTTTTTTTTTTTTTGTTGCTTTTGTCCTGTTAACCTTTTCTGTTACTTTTTTTCTGCAGAGAATGGCAGCTTCAAGACTGACGTCAGGGGTTGAAGAAACAGTATTCCAAGATAAGGGGGTGGGTAGAGTGAGCGAGAGTTAGAGAGAGAGAGGAAGGAGGGAGGGGATAAGGGGGGGGGAGGAAGAGAGTGGAAGGAGGGAGGAGAGAGAGAGAGAGAGAGAGAGAGAGAGAGAGAGATAGAGAGAGCATATTGAGTAACAAAGAGTGAGAAAAACACAGAAAAAGAGTTAGAGATAGCGAGTCAAATAGAGAGACAGAGACAGGCAGACAGACAGACAGAGAGCGTACATACTGATTAACAAACGGTCCAAATACAATACTGGAAACGCACATGCAGATTGGACACTGAATATGTCGAGAATCCTGACCAACAAAACGTTCTCTCTCTCTCTCTCTCTCTCTCTCTCTATATCTCTCTCTATCTATATCTATATCTATATATAAACATGCATAAATATCAATACCATCCAATCCACGGGAGATTGTGTGTTGTGTGTGTGTGTGTGTGGTGTGTGTGTGTGTGTGTGGTGTGTGTGTGTGTGTGTGTGTGCGTGAGTGTGTGTGTGTGTGCATGTGTGTGTGTATGTGTGTGTGTGGTGTGTGTGTGTGTGTGGTGTGTGTGCGTGCGCGTGTGTGTGTGTGTGTGTGGTGTGTGTGTGTTGTGTGTGTGTGTGTGGTGCGTGTTGTGTGCGTGCGTGCGTGTGTGATTGAGCGTGGGTGTGTGTGTGGTGTGTGTGTGTGTGTTGTGTGTGTGCGCTCGCGCGCGTGTATGTGTGTGTGCGCTCGCGTGCGTTCGTCTGCGTCTATTTATACGCGGTGTGAGCGCGCGCGCGCGAGTGGAGTGTGTGAGATAGAGTGAGAGAGAGAGAGGAGAGAGACAGACAGACCCACAAGACATAGACAAGGGGGGGGGGGGGGGGAAATGATGTCGGTTATCGACCAGGGCAATAAATAGCCTATGTTTCCGGTTTCTGATTGCACGTGACAGTATCTGTGTGACGCAATGATCTGAAGACTATCGTGGAGAGGGGTAAAGAGGGGAGACAGCAGGCCAGGAATGCTATAGCACAAAGAGAAAAGACTGATCATTGCTAGACAGTATTTGCTATCTTACGAGTCAGAGGAAAGAGGAAGTCGAGAAAACATCTCGGAAAGTCGGAAGTCGGAAGTCGGAAATACTTTACTTGTAAGGCCACCGGCCGTATACAAGGGGCAACACACATGCGGGAAAAAGGGGAGTTATGAACGAAAAGAAACAAAGAAACCATTGCAAAGCAGCAGAAAAAACCTCCCTCCTCCAGGTAGTTAATACATTTTGGCGAGAAAACACACACACATGCGCACGCACACAATCCACCTTCACACGCTCTCTTTTCTAATCTACTCTCTCTCTCTCTCTCTCATCGTCTCTCTCTTCTCTCTCTCTCTGTCTCTCTCTCTCTCTCTCTCTCTCTTATATCTCTTGAATGCTGGACTTTCAGTCTTCTCAATGTCGTTTGATGAATGAAAGTCCTTTGATCATTGTCTTGCGATATTTTGTGCTAAGATTAGATTGGAATGAGGATGTTTAGTGTTCATCTATTATAGACAGAAACAGTTCAGAACTGTGGTTTTGTCTGGTCTTAAACTGTATGTATGTCCGTCTGTCGGTGTTCTGTTATGTCTGGTTTCTCTCTCTCTCTCCTCTCTCTCTCTCTCTATCTCTCCTCTCCTCTCTTCTCTCTCTCTCTCTCTCTCTCTCTCTCTTCTCTCCTCTCTCTCTCTCTTCGTTGCACTGCTCTTTTTTCGTCTTGTTATTTCTTGTTGTTGTTATAGTTGGGTGTATGTTGTTGTTGTTGTTGTTGTTCCTTCTGTCTTCTTCTTCTGCTTCTTCTGCTTTTCTTCTCCTTCTTCTTTCTTCTTCCTGTTTTTCTTGCCCCTCCTCACTCGGGGGGGGTGCTCCTCCCTCCTCCTCCTCCTCCTCCTCCTCCCTCCTCCCCTTTTTCGTCTGCTTCTTCTTCTTCTTCTTCTTCTTCTTCTTGGGGGCGGGGGGTTGGTGTTCTCTTCGTGTCCTTCTCCTTTCCTTCTTCTTCTCCTTCCTCCTTATCCTCCTCCTCCTTTCTCTTTCTTTTGTACTCTGATGTAATATTTTTGTTTTGTCCCCAATGTTATATCATTATCAATTTCAGCTATCTGTGTATTTGCTTGTCGCTTACTACTCCTCTTCCTCCCTCTCCTCCGCCTCTTGTTCTCCTCTCGTTACTACTCTGATATCAGATAAGGTATTACAAATGTTTGTCCCCAATGTATTCGTGATGGATTTCAGCTATATGTATATATGCTTGTCGGCTTACCTACTCGCTAATCCTTCTAACATTCCCGTATCTATCCTCATCATTCAGTTAGGTTTTAGAGACTTACAAGAAACAGTAAAAAGCATATGCCAAAAAATCTCTGACAAAAAAGGTGTTTTGTTTTCTTTTTTTTTTCTTTAAATATTTAATTTGAAAAAAAAATGGTGACAAATGTCATCAGATATCGTTTAGATTAAAAATAATAACAACAAACAACCACCCAGAGCTAACAATGAAAAAATTCTCATCCGCATATACAGCGGACTGTTGACTAATAGTCTGACGATTTAGTTCTACTACCGCAATACATACATGCACAAGCGAAAAAACACACACTGCAAAAACGCGTGTACATACTAGACCGAACCTTACTTTTGAAAGTCGCATCCGTATAAGAGAGGAGAGCAAGCGAGCAAGAGGGCGAAAGAGAGGAGGGTAAAAAGATGACGAGAGAGAGACAGATCGAGAGAGCCAGAGGATGAGAGAGAGAGAAGGAGAGAGAGAGACGAGGAGAGAGCGAGAGAAGTAAATGTGAAGCCCTGTGCACCATCCGTTACGAGTGTAGTTATATATCTCTCGCTCTCTATCTCTCTCTCCTCT
>JADBJO010036255.1:0-2500 GCA_016801955.1 Conus betulinus | reverse complement strand
AGAGTAACTGACAGTGCCAGTGCACGTGATTTTGTAGATGTGTCCGTGAACTGTGTGGAGAGTGGAGAGGACAGTTTGTATGGTGAACTGTGTGGAGAGTGGAGGGGACAGTTTGTATGGTGAACTGTGTGGAGAGGGGAGGGGACAGTTTGTGCGGTGAACTGTGTGGAGAGAGTGGAGAGGGGACAGTTTGTGCGGTGAACTGTGTGGAGAGTGGAGGGGACAGTTTGTGCGAGTGAACTGTGTGGAGAGTGGAGGGGGACAGTTTGTGCGATGAAACTGTGTGGAGAGTGTGGGGGACAGTTTGTGCGGAACTGTGTGTGGAGAGTGGTTTGTGCGTGTGGAGAGTGGAGGGGACTTTGTGTGGTGAGTGTGGAGGGGACAGTTTGTGTGGTGAACTGTGTGGAGAGTGGAGGGGACAGTTTGTGCGATGAACTGTGTGGAGAGAGTGGAGGGGACAGTTTGTGCGGTGAACTGTGTGGAGAGTGGGAGGGGACAGTTGTGCGGTGAACTGTGTGGAGACAGTTTGTGCGATGAACTGTGTGGAGAGTGGAGGGTTTTTTGTGCGATGAACTGTGTGGAGAGTGGAGGGGACAGTTTGTGCGTGAACTGTGTGGAGAGTGGAGGGGACAGTTTGTGCGATGAACTGTGTGGAGAGTGGAGGGGACAGTTTGTGCTGTGTGGAGAGTGAACTGTGTGGAGAGTGGAGGGGACAGTTTGTGCGGTGAACTGTGTGGAGAGTGGAGGGGGGACAGTTTGTGCGGTGAACTGTGTGGAGAGTGGAGGGGACAGTTTGTGCGGTGAACTGTGTGGAGAGTGAGGGGACTGTTTGTGGAGAGAACTGTGGGAGACAGTTGTGTGCGGTGAACTGTGTGGAGAGGTGAACAGTTTGTGTGTGTGGAGAGTGGAGGGGACAGTTGTGCGGTGAACTGTGTGGAGAGTGGAGGGGACAGTTTGTGCGGTGAACTGTGTGGAGAGTGGAGGGGGACAGTTTGTGCGGGTGAACTGTGTGTGGGAGAGTGGAGGGGACAGTTTGTGCGGTGTGAACTGTGTGGAGAGTGGAGGGGGACAGTTTGTGTGGTGGAACTGTGTGGAGAGTGGAGGGGACAGTTTGTGCGGTGAACTGTGTGGAGAGTGGAGGGGACAGTTTGTGCGGTGAACTGTGTGTGGAGAGTGGAGGGGGACAGTTTGTGCGGTGTGAACTGTGTGGAGAGTGGAGGGGACAGTTTGTGCGATGAACTGTGTGGAGAGTGGAGGGGACAGTTTGTGCGATGAACTGTGTGGAGAGTGGAGGGGACAGTTTGTGCGGTGAACTGTGTGGAGAGGAGGAGGGGACAGTTTGTGCGGTGAGCTGCATAGGGAGAAAAAGACGTGTGAGCGAGAGCATGACCCAGCTGTTGTAGAAATAAAAAAAAAAAAAAACAGACCGAGCTTTTGATGATAATGTGTATAATAATGTTTGCGCTAAAACAAAGTCATTTTTTTTTTTTTATATAGTCATTAAAATGGAATTATTTCTAAATTGTCTGATATGGACTTCATCTCATTTGTCAGTTCGTTCGATTTTACATGTCTTGTTGAAACTTTTGTAGGTGAATTTTCTTCAACCGTCTTTTCCGGCTATACAAGTTTTTGTGTGTTTTGCTGTAAAATTCACTACTCAGGGGAGATGATCAGGTGGTCTAATATGTTTGATTAAAAATGAATTTATATCATGTGTTAAAACAGGTTGACATTAAGTCAAATGTTTTTGGTGCATTTATCCTTTGCAATCATTGTTTGGTTCTGTTAAAGATGTTCTGTGTGTATTTTTGTTATGTTCCCCCTGAGGGGTCTCCATATCATGCTTATTTTTGACTGTGAAAATGGTATTGCGTTACTGGAAGAATATGTCACTGACTGCTTGTTGGCTCATGGTGATATGTATGTCTTATTGTGGGGGATCTGGATAGTAGGACTTCAAATCTGTCTCATCATTGTCAGGAAAACTGCGATAGTGAATCAGGAAAACTGCGATAGTGATGTCAGGAAAACTGCGATAGTGATGTCAGGAAAAACTGCGATAGTGATGTCAGGAAAACTGCGATAGTGATGTCAGGAAAACTGCGATAGTGAAGGAAAACTGCGATAGTGTGACAGATGCTCTGAAGACAAACCATTGAACAATTATGGCAAATTGTTGTTAAATATGTGCACTGCTCTGGATTTATGTATTCTAAATGGTATGTGTTATGGCGACCTAAGTGGTCGCCACACATATGTGTGCAGACAGTGGATGCAGTGTAAACGATTACTTTTGATGTCTTGTGAATTGTACGCCTTTATGTGCGAAGTTTGCGAGCTGAGAGTATGTGAACGGATTGAGATCGTATGCCTGTCAAAATGTGATCTTAAACTGTTTATGTGATGCCAAACAATGTGCCAAACAGATGCAACCGCATTATTCAAAAATTTGTGGAGGATAGCAGATTTTGCTGATGTATGCTATGGCAATATTTTG
>JADBJO010036254.1:0-5000 GCA_016801955.1 Conus betulinus | reverse complement strand
TTCTTTTCCTCCGCTTAGTGATATGCTTAAATTCAGCGGGTAATCTCGTCCGATCTGAGGTCGGAAAGGAAAGGGGGACGACGGGGCAAGGAGAAAGAAAAAAAAATGCGGGGGCCGGAGGAAGCTTGGGGGCGGGTTGCGCGAAGGCATGAGGCATCCGATCCGAGCCATGTCCTTCGCCCGCGCAGAGGACAAAGTGTCGCCTCCTCCTACCGCTTTCTTCTCGCCCGCGCTCCCCGACCCCTCCTCCCTCCTCCTCCGCTCGCGAGGACCGCAGAGGCCGGTGTGGTGGGGTGGGTGGGGGGGATCGCGAGGCCCGTCGTATAGGAAGTCGGCCGCCGCGGCGGCGGTGTGGGACCACCGCGCCACGGACCGGGGTCTGATCTTGGAGCCACGGAGCCGGACGGGCCCGCCCGAGAGGACGCGCTGCTGCGCCACCGCTTCGAGAGCTCAAGGCGCCGGAAAAGAGCCTCCGACGATGGGTAGAAACTTCGCCGACCCTCAGACGGGCGTGGCCAAAGGACGGACCCTTGGCCGCAATATGCGTTCAAAGTGTCGATGTTCAATGTGTCCTGCAATTCACATTAGTTCACGCAGCTGGCTGCGTTCTTCATCGACGCACGAGCCGAGTGATCCACCGCCTAAAGTTGTGTGTCCAGTTCGCTTTCTTTTTCCCTTTGGCAACCAGTGGGCTTTCACCGTGGCCCCGCCCCACAGAGGCCCAGGAGCCGGCCGACGGCAATCGCCCCGCTGCTTTTTTTTTTTTTTTTCTGCAAACAGAGCATGCGAAGAAAGGTAACGACAACAGAAACCCAGGGGGCGGTGCCCGCACGAGGACTGGGCGCTCTTTGAACCTTCGCCAGGAGGACGCCGGTCCGGGAACGAGAGCTCCCGGGGGCGCCTGAGGCCTCTCCTGCTTCCCCTGCCGAACCTGCCGACAGCCGCCTCCGCCCGCGCCCGCCCCCACACGAGGACCGGACGGGCGCGAGAGGCGACCCGGCANAAACCCAGGGGGCGGTGCCCGCACGAGGACTGGGCGCTCTTTGAACCTTCGCCAGGAGGACGCCGGTCCGGGAACGAGAGCTCCCGGGGGCGCCTGAGGCCTCTCCTGCTTCCCCTGCCGAACCTGCCGACAGCCGCCTCCCGCCCCCCGCCCCACACGAGGACAGGACGGGCGCGAGAGGCGACCCGGCATCCCGGCAGACCAGGTACCCCAAAGTCACACTTTTCGGGGAAGGCGGGCCGACCGCACGAGGGCAAACGCCGGCCGCCTTGAGGACGGTACCTCCCCTCACCACGGTTCGGCGCGAGCCGTGGCCTTCTCTTCGGTCTCTCTCTCTCTCTCTCCCACCAAGCGCGGTGACATGAGCGTCTCTCATCTGCTGTACTGCGCACAGTAAGCAGCTGGGTAACCGGTAATGATCCTTCCGCAGGTTCACTCGCGCTTACTGGGAATTCCTCGTTCATGGGGAAAATTTCAAGCCCCAATCCCTATCACGAAGGAGATTCAACGGGTTTCCCAACCCTTTCGGGCCAGGGAGAAAGCCACGCTGATTCCTTCAGTGTAGCGCGCGTGCGGCCCCGGACATCTAAGGGCATCACAGACCTGTTATTGCTCAATCTCGTGTGGCTAAACGCCACTTGTCCCTCTAAGAAGTTAGCGCCGACGCATGAAGGATCGGCGAACTATTTAGTAGGCTAGAGTCTCGTTCGTTATCGGAATTAACCAGACAAATCGCTCCACCAACTAAGAACGGCCATGCACCACCACCCACCGAATCAAGAAAGAGCTATCAATCTGTCAATCCTTACAGTGTCCGGACCGGGTGAGTTTTCCCGTGTTGAGTCAAATTAAGCCGCAGGCTCCACTCCTGGTGGTGCCCTTCCGTCAATTCCTTTAAGTTTCAGCTTTGCAACCATACTTCCCCCGGAACCCGAAAACTTTGGTTTCCCGGAAGCTGCCCGCAGAGTCGATGAAGCAACACCAGCGAATCGCTAGTTGGCATCGTTTATGGTCAGAACTACGACGGTATCTGATCGTCTTCGAACCTCTGACTTTCGTTCTTGACTAATGAAAACATGCTTGGCAAATGCTTTCGCAGTTGTTCGTCTTGCGATGATCCAAGAATTTCACCTCTAACACCGCAATACGGATGCCCCCGTCTGTCCCTCTTAATCATTACCTCGTGTTCCGAAAACCAGCAAAATAGAACCGAGGTCCTATTCCATTATTCCATGCACCATTATTCAGGCGACCTGCCTGCTTTGAACACTCTAATTTCTTCAAAGTAAACGTTCCGGCACCCAAAACGCTCAATGAAGAGCACCATGGGCTGAACAACCGGGAAGCGTAGGATGGGAATCAATACACACAGTGACCGCCGCGAGGCGGACCGTGCGCCCATGCCTGAGATCCAACTACGAGCTTTTTAATCGCAACAACTTTAGTATACGCTATTGGAGCTGGAATTACCGCGGCTGCTGGCACCAGACTTGCCCTCCAATAGATCCTCGTTAAAGGGTTTAAAGTGTACTCATTCCAATTACGGAGCCTCAAAAGAGTTCCGTATTGTTATTTTTCGTCACTACCTCCCCGTGCCAGGAGTGGGTAAGTTGCGCGCCTGCTGCCTTCCTTGGATGTGGTAGCCGTTTCTCATGCTCCCTCTCCGGAATCGAACCCTGATTCCCCGCTACCCGTTGCTAACATGGTAGGCAGATCACGTACCATCGTCATTTGATAGGGCAGACATTTGAAAGATGCGTCGCCGGCTCGGGGCCATGCGATCGGCAAAAAGTTATCCAGAGTCACCAAAGGACGGGCAGAACCCGACTGGTTTTGAACTAATAAAAGCGCTCTTTCCCCGGGGGGGTCGGAGCTGGTCGGCATGTATTAGCTCTAGAATTACCACAGTTATCCAAGTAGATTTGGATCATCTAAGGAACCTCGACTGATTTAATGAGCCATTCGCGGTTTCACCGTACGAGGGTGTGAACTTAGACATGCATGGCTTAATCTTTGAGACAAGCATATGACTACTGGCAGGATCAACCAGAATGCAACCCGTGTTCTGCGTGTCCTCCTCCTCCTGATCCCTTGTCGGACAGAAGAGAACCAGCACAGCGGCCGATGCAGGCTTGCCGGTGGGGACCGCTCTCACAGATGATGAGTCCGTCCGGGGCGATCCGCGTTAGCGAGCCGGCGCAAGCAGCGCGCGGAGTCGGTCTTCACCAGAGACTGCGGTGGCGGCGGACAACAGATTCAGGGCCCAATCGCAAGCGAGAATCCTTCTTCGGTCCGACCGACCGCCGCCAGCCCCCGAGACGGCAGCGGCAGCAGCAGCAGCAAACTCGGGGAGGGCGGTCTAGCAGGGAGGGGGGGAGAAACGGGAGCCTGTCCCCGAACGCCTCGCCTCTGCTCGTTACCACGTGCCGGACCACCACGACCCGATGGGACGGGCGCGTCCTTCGCGAGATGAACCAGGCGTTACTCTTTCTGAGGCCGAAGGGGAGGGAGCCTCCTGTCCCACGCACCTAGGGCCCTCGTTCCGGGTTGGAGAGAAACCGGCGAGGTCGCGCTCTCCCACCGTCGTCACCGATGGCACGCCACCATCTACGGACCGTCAAGACGCCGACCGCGCAGAGACCCAAACGTGTCCGTCGGAGAGAAACGCGGCAGCCGTTCGAACTCACGCTGGGACTCGGCGCAAGCGGGAAGCGCTGCAGCCGGAGTGGCGGGATCGATCAATTTCTCGCGCACCCTTTACCGCCAGCACCGACTCAGACCTCGCACGCCGAGCGCTCGCGAAAATGCCGAAGGAGAATGCGTGTACGGAACGGGGCGGACGCGCCGGGGCGAGCAGCCGGGCGAGACGCGGCCGCGATTCAGCTCGCCGCCCGTTCCCACACCTTAAGCAACTTCCAAACCCGCTGCGGAAGCTCATGACGGCCGCGCTACCTAATCTTCAGCCCTTAACATGGGCGGCGCCCCCGCCTTTCCTGCTCTGGCGCCTTGCCGAGAAGTCTGGTATGACTGACAGTGATTGTAGTTGCCCAGAGGGTCACGTTTGATAGGTCCTTCCCCCGCCGCCCCCCCCCCCCCTCCCCCCCCCTCCCCCAATGGAGTTTTCCTTGGGGGAGTGGAGGGGTGGGGTGGGGTGTTTTTCTTATCTTACTCTCTGATTGTTTATTACCAATATATTCTCGGAATTAGCGTTATTCTCTATTCCACTTGTTGTTTATGTATGTGTGTGTGTGTGTGTGTGTGTGTGTGTTTATTTATTTTATTATTTATTTATTTATTTATTCAATTGTTACATATTATGATTCTTCTTGTTAGAATTCCTTATGTCGTTCTTCTCACTGTCCGATTGCCATTTACTACCAATACATTCTCGGAATTATCGTTGTTGTTCTCCGTTCGTTATTATTAGTGTCAGTATTTTAATTTATGTATTTATTTATTTATTTATTTAATTATTTTTATTTACTTATTTTATAATTATGACTCTTATTGTTATAATTGTATGTTGCTGTTGTTGCTGTCACTGTTATCATTATTATCATTATTGTTATTACGATCTTTATGGTCATTGTTATTGTTGTGATATTGTTCCTGCTATACGTATTATTATATATTATTATTATTATTATTATTATTATTATTTATTATTATTGTTGTTGTTGTTGTCATTATTACTGTTACTGTTCTTTTTTGTCTCTGTTTTTTTTTTTTGTTTTTTTTTTTGTGGGGGGGAGGGGGGGGGGGGATGGGGGGCGGGTTTGGTGCATGCTGCATCTTTGGCCGCCAGTCTTCCCAGCAACATCTTCAGCCTTAAGTGAGTGGCCAGACAGACACACAGCTGTTATAATCAGCTCATCACCACATCATTTCTAGTCTTTCTCTCCTTCCTCTTCTTCATCACGTGATGATGGTATGCACATACAGGCATATATCTTCATGCGGACCCGGATGGCGGGGGCGCGCTGGCTGGCCCCCCCCC
>JADBJO010036253.1:10000-11270 GCA_016801955.1 Conus betulinus | reverse complement strand
CTTTTAAAAAGACAGCTGCAACTAAGGTCATGAAAAAGAGAAATAATCACACATATCTGAGACTAAAGGATCAGGCACACATTTTTGTTGCAGTCCAAATGTCAACCGGAAGACATGAAAAGTTTAACTTCCTGTGAACTGAAATCACAACAAAATGGCTGTCTGTCATAGTCTTATCCGAGTCGCCTGTCCCAAACGGTGCGACTTTGTTTAGATACGTGGCCAAACCGGCGCTGTCTTTGGTTCCAAAAACGCAGTGTTGAAGACTAAATCACGTTTCTTTCTGTTCAGACAGCAGGGGGACGACACAAACATAAACGTCTCAGAATAAAAAAAAAAACGTTAGTGCAGCCTCTGGAGAGTTGTGTTTGTGCAGAATGTCAACACGTGGAACAGCATAGAGTATCACAAGGGTCCACAAGATCCTAGATTGGCCTTCAGATTCCGATCCGGACAAAAAGCCAATGGAAGATATGTTGGGGAAAGATAACGCCTGTCTTTCCATTGCAAACAGAGTTACCTCTTCTCCAGTTACAGGTCAAACAAACAGAACTAGAGAATCAACTATGTGTTTGGAAGTGCACACGCCAGAATTACGATCGGGGATATCGACTGTCTCTGTTAACTAGTACTTTCAGACACCCACCGTTGCACAGTCCATGTTTTTGGCATGCTCTCTCTCTGCTTGAAACTGTTGACCTGGGTGATAGGAAAATTCCTTTGGGCATGCCTGCCAGCAGAATCTGTCACATGGCTATTGCAGGGGAAGGGATCGGGTCACTGTCGTTGAAATCCCACTCTTTAATTAAACAGATGACCTCCCTTGCAGATGTCCGACCATGGGTCTATTTGCTCGTCTGTATGTCACGACCCATCTCTTCACTAAGCTTCATTCAAGCTAACTCAGTTTGTTTTAAGCCACCTTGCTGATGGACCTCCGCCATAAGTCGACGGAATCCTAGTAATCATCGTTATTTTCATGTACAGAATTACCCCCACTGAATGGACAGCACTGTGAATGTGACCTCTCGAGACTGTCAATCTCCCATAGGTAATTCTAGAGGTTTTCCATTGCATCACTGCAGGGCTCTCAATGTTCAGATCATAAAATCAATACCAGGAACCGCTATGGTTTCCTTTCCTCAGGACTTTGTTTAATGTTTCATGCTGCGCTGTGTGCAACAACGAATGCATTTTAAGGCTTTCTGCTGGGGTGCACATGAAATTGCTTTTTTTTTTTTTTTGGGTCTAGGACGAATTCATTAAAAAA
>JADBJO010036253.1:0-5000 GCA_016801955.1 Conus betulinus | reverse complement strand
CGCCCTAACATATCTATCTATCTATCTATCTATCTATCTATATCTATCTATCTATCTACACAAAGATAGATAGATATGTGTGTGTGTGTGTGTGTGTGTGGTGTGTGAGTGTGTGGTGTGTGTGTGTGTGTGTGTGTGTGTGTGTGTGTGTGTGTGTGTGTGTGTGTGTGTGACATTGTTGTGTTAATCATTATTTTCTTTTGCTGGTCTACACGACACGTTAAGGAAGATGCTGGTCTGCGCGACCTAGTGTTCTTATCCGGAGGGACAGTTGTCATGCTGTTCCTGTATAATACTTGAATACGGTAGTTGTTTTTGGCAGGGAAACTTCTTCTTTCCATGAGTGATCACAGCTCTTGAAAAGGCCTGTGTGTCCAGTTGCAATAATAAATAATAATAATAATAATAATAATAATAAACAACAACAACACAATAATAATAATAATAATAATAATAATAACAATAATGATAATAATAATAATATAATAATAATAATAATAATAATGATAACAACAACGATAATAATAACGACAACATACTGATAATAACAGTAAGTAGTAAAACAATGTATGCCAGGTCCCCGAGGTGACAGCCGGATCACAATATAAATAAAGGATGGACACAGCTAGAGAGAGAGAGAGAGGAGAGAGAGGAGAGAGGAGAGAGAGAGAGAGAGAGAGAGGAGAGAGAGAGAGGGAGGGAGAGAGAGAGAGAGGCAGACGAAAAGGGAAAGAAATGACAAGAGTAAAATGACAAGAGAGTAACCGTACAAATAAACAGAATGTCAGGGAAATGGACACTTTTCCACGAGTACATATAATGCGTATGCGCACAAGCGCGCGTCATGTGTGTGTGTGTGTGTGTGTGTGTGTGTGTGTGTGTGTGTGTGTGTGGTGTGTGTGTGCGGTGCGTGCGCGCGCGCGCGCGTGTGTGTATGTGGTGTGGTACAGTTTGGTGTGCTGGATGCGTGCGTGCGTGCGTGCTTGCGTTCTCTCTCTCCTCTCTCTCTCTCTCTCTCTCTCTCTCTCTCTCTCATCTCCGTCTCACGTGCGCGTGCCCGTGCGTGCGTGCGTGCGTGCTTGGGTGCGTGTGTGTGATAATAGCGTGCGTGAGGTGCGCTCGCGCGCGTGCGCGTGCGTGTGTGCGTGCATTCATTTGTGTACATGTACGCGTGCTGTTTCAAAGACACCCAGCCCACGCAACATGTGGCCTCTCTCCGACTTGCCCAGCAAACCCAGCTCATGCCCACGAATAGCCAGCCACACCAGCTCATGCCACGAATAGCCAGCCAACCAGCTCATGCCATGAATAGCCAGCCCACCCAGCTCATGCCACGAATAGCCAGCCCACCCCAGCTCATGCCATGAATAGCCAGCCCACCCAGCTCATGCCACGAATAGCCAGCCCACCCAGCTCATGCCATGGATAGCCAGCCCCACCCAGCTCATGCCCACGAATAGCCAGCCCACCCAGCTCATGCCATGGATAGCCAGCCAACCCAGCTCATGCCAACGAAGAGCCAGCCCACCCAGTCATGCCATGAATAGCCAGCCCACCTAGCTCATGCCATGAATAGCCAGCCCACCCAGCTCATGCCATGAATAGCCAGCCCACCCAGCTCATGCATGAATAGCCAGCCCACCAAGCTCAGCCATGAATAGCCACCCACCTAGCTCATGCAGAATAGCAGCCAACCCAGCTCATGCCACGGATAGCCAGCCCACCCAGCTCATGCCACGGATAGCCAGCCCACCCAGCTCATGCCATGAATAGCCAGCCCACCCAGCTCATGCCATGAATAGCCAGCCCACCCAGCTCATGCCATGGATAAGCAGCCAACCCAGCACATGCCATGAATAGCCAGCCCACCCAGCTTATGCCATGGATAACCAGCCAACCCAGCACATGCCATGAATAACCAGCCAACCCAGCTTATCACATGGATAACCCAGCCAACCCAGCTCATCACATGGATAACCAACCAACCCAGCTCATCACATGGATAACCAGCCAGCCCAGCTCATCACATGAAAAACCAACAGCCCAGCTAATCACATGGAATAACCAACCAACCCAGCTCATCACATAGATAACCAGCCAGCCCAGCTCATCACATGGATAACCAGCCAACCCAGCTCATCACATGAATAACCAGCCAACCCAAGTCATCACATGAATAGCCTACCAAACCCAGCTCATAACACGAATAACCAGCCAACCCAGCTCATCACATGAATAACCAGCCAACCCAGCTCATAACACGAATAACCGCCAACCCAGCTTATTACATTAATAACCAGCCAAACTCAGCTCATCACACGAATAACCACCAAAACTCAGCTCATCACATGAATAACCAGCCAACCCCAGCTCATCACATGAATAGCCAGCCAACCTAGCTCATCACATGGATAACCAGCCAACCCAGCTCATCACAGGAATGACCCACGAGGGCAGCAGGTGGGTGCCGACCTCCACCCTCTGATCCTGATCCCCATCAGCAATTCCCCAGTTCGCTCTTTGGGACCAAGGCCAGCTCTCTGACAAGTCTCGTTCAAATCGAGCCAGTCAGTCTGGCGTCATCTCGCTGACGGATCAAGGATTCGCCCCATGACGATGAGAGCGCATCCTAAACAATCAAGGTCTGAAACTGAAGAACTAACGACGTGGAAATGCTATCGAGCAGGAAACCAATTTAAAACCTGATGATCTCATCTGAATCCATTACTTTCGAAATATGAGTATGAACGGTTTTGACGATCGGAAAGTCCTAACACATCAGGCAGTATAATTGTGATTCATGTGTTAAGTTCAGTATAATATGGAAGCCAACCCCCCCTCCTCGCCCGCCGCCTTTCCTCCTTCTCCCCCTCCAGCCATCCTATCATCCCCATCCCGCCCCACCCAATCTGTCTCCTTCAAATGCCCCTTCTTTCTGATCCCACCTCCCTGTCTCTCCCTGTGTGGTGGTGTGGTGTGTGTGTGTATGTGTGTGTTGTGTGTGGGTGTGTGTGTGTGTGTGTGGTGTGTGTTGTGTGTGTGTGTGTGCGTGTGTGTGTAGTGTGTGTGGTGTGTGTGTGTTGTATGTGTGGTGGTTGTATGTGTGTGTGTGTGTGTGTGTGGTGTGGTGTGTTGTGTTGTGTGGGTGCAGTGAGTTAGCGCGCGCGTTGAGTCCTTCAGCTCCGTGTGCACGTGTGTTGTGTGTGTGTGTGTGTGTGTGTGGTGTGGTGTGGGGTGTGTGTGTTCGGTTTGCAGTGTGTGAGTGTGCTCATGTGTGTGCTCGTTGAGTTTGTGTTGGTGTGTGTGTGGTGTGTGTGTTTTGTGTCAGTATGTGTGCAGTGGTGTTTTGTTGTATGTTGTGTGTGTGTGTGTTGATGTTGTGGTGTGTGTTGGTGTGTGTGTGGGTGCGTGCGGTGCATCGTGACTTGTGCTGTGTCGTGTGTGTGTGTGTGTGTGTGCGTGTGTGTTGTGTGTGTGTGTGTGTGTGATGAACTGTGTTGTGTGTGGCGTGTGTGTGTTGTGGTGCTTGTGTGTGGTGTGTGTGTGTGTGGGTGTGTGGTGTGTGTGTGTGGTGTGTGTGTGTGCTGTGGTGTCGTGTGTTGTGTGTGTGTGTTTGTGTTGTGTGTGTGCAGTGGTGTGTGTGTTGGAAGTGTGTGCATGTGTGTGGTGTGTGGTGTGTGGTGGGTGTGTGTGTGTGGTGTTGTGTGTGTGTGTTGTGGTGACAGAGAGTAGAGGAGTGATCAAGTGCGAGTGTGATGTGTGTGTATGTGTGTATAGTGTGTGTGTGTGTGTTGGTGTGTGTGTGTGTTTGGTGAGTGAGTGGTGTGTGTAGTGTGTGTGCAGAAATGTGTGTGTATGTGTGTGTGGTATGTATGTGTGTGTGTGTGTGTGATGTGAGAGAGTGTGAATTGGGAAGTGTTGTGAGGTGTGCAGATATATTAATATATAGAAACTGCCTATTATATGTATGATTGTGTGTAAGAGAGATATTTTCGAAGGTGACTTGAGAGCTCTTGAGTGAGTGGAGACCTTTGACATGACGAAAATGGGCAATTTAAAGGTGTATGTCCTCCATGTTCGATGTCTTGCAGATATCTTCCATCAGTGGGACCTCTAATGACGACTCCATCGGTCCCATGTAGATTGATACGGTCATAGTGTGAATCTACGTCATGGTACCATGTGTGTACTCTCCCTATTCTGTGTTCACTCTCTGTCCTCGTCTCCCTCGCCCTCGCCTCTCTCCTATCTATTATATATATATATAGATAATATATGAGAGAGTAGAAGAGAGAGAGAGAGAGAGCGAGAGTGTGTGTGTTGGTGTGTGTGTGTGTTGTGGTGGTGTGTGTGTGTAGCTGGGTAGTAGACGTTTGAGTATGATGTGAGTGAAGGAGCTGGAATTTTGCTGTGTGAGGTCCTGGTTTCTGGATATCCTATTTCTTTGGGTCTTGTAATTCCTACTTAATTTCACCTATTTCCTCCATGCCTCTCTCTTGACTCATAGATCTCTCTCCTCTCTGGTTATCCTCTGCTCTCGTCTCCTCCTCTTGTCCTCCTCTCATCTCGTTCCATCGCTTTATCAGGTCATTGGTCGAATCATTTCCTGTGTTTCCTTCATTTTTCTTCTTTCTTTCAGTAGCCACCCTTGTTTATTTTGCTATTTCTTGCGCTTTTTTTTCCGTGGTTCAATCCCTTCATATCTCATCTTTTTCTTCCCGTTGTCTTCCCTCCTTTATTTCTTATGTCTCTCATTCCTTCCCTTCCTTCCTTCCCCTGTTCTCTTTTCCTCCGTCGTTTCTTTCTTCATTTCTTCGTCGTTCGTTTGTCGTTGCTTCCCTCTTCTTTCGTCGCTTTGTTTCTTCTTTCCTGTCTTCCTTGTCTTTTTTCTCTTTATTTTTACTTCCGTCCTGTCTCCTTTTTTTTCAATCGTTGTTGTGTAGGATTTTCTTTGCTGTCCGGTAGTTCCGTGAACCACGTGCAGATATCTTCGCCTAGAT
>JADBJO010036252.1:0-10000 GCA_016801955.1 Conus betulinus | reverse complement strand
CTTCGTACAGGTCTTGTTGTTGTTGTTTTTTTTCCTTCAGAAATGTCATTTTCAAATAACAGCTTAAAAAAGACATGAGGGCAATATCAAGTAATTGACTGCAAGTGAGCGTACACCTGTTCTGGCGTTGAAAACGCCTGCTTGGGGTGTATTCCAAAGTAGCATTGATGGGTATCCACCACTTTGCTCTCAGACGGCCAAGGGAAGCCAGCATTCACACCAGCTGTCAGGCTCTATCCTGGAACCACCCAGGGAAGTAGAAAGAGGAGACGAAGTACGTCAGCTGGGGAAGAAACAGCGTGAAAGATGAAGCGAACCATGGCGCAGAGCTTCCAATGACAGCTTTAGAGTCAAGCCGACTGGAGCATTGTCACTGATGTCTTACTCTTCCTAAGGGACCGAAGCATCACGTAAGCAAGATACTCAATCGCGCATGAAAGGTAGAGTGTTTAACGCTCAAAGTTCCAAGCCAGAAATCATGTCTCACGTTTTAAGCTGGACAGAAGTCATGTAAGCGAGTGAGCAACAATAAATGATAAAAGACTGATCTTAAAAACTGGAGATTGTAGAACCATGATAATCATGGCAAAAAACCATACGTGCATTAAGCAATCTTACGATGTTATTTTTGTACAGAGTGGATTTTTGTTTTTACCGTGAATGTTCACTTATTCCGTGAATTAGTTTTGTGTCACATTTTCCTTGGACGTTACATGAAGAATTCGCATGAACGTGAACTTCCATGTCTTCTCTTCTATGTCTCTTCGTGTTCCTTTCCTTTAACTTTCTCTCTTAGTCGTTTTGTAGTTCTTTTGTCGTGATATGTTGAGTTTTTTTGTTTTTTCTTTTTGCTTTTGTACAGTTATGTTTTGACGACATAGTTTCCTGATTAGTTCCATGGAGAGGACTATTTCAGTGTGTGTGTGTGTGTGTGTGTGTGTGTGTGTGTGTGTGTGTGTGTGTGTGTGTGTGTGTGTGTGTGTGTGTGTGTGTGTGTGTGTGTGTGTGTGTGTGTGTGTGTGTGTGTGTGTGTGTGTGTGTGTGTGTGGTTTACTTTTGAATTCAATCCATGTAGATTGTGGTCTGTGGAATCGATGTTACCCACTATTCCACATGGAATTATAGATACCTGCGCAAAGAATTCTATTTTAACGTTGAATTTAAAAAACAGCGCTTAAAAATGACTGATGCATGGCTTTATTAACTCCTGGAGTTATTTCTTTCACGAACTGCTGTCATTTTTCTCGTGCGCGGAGAAAAATGGGTATCCTTCCACGAGAGACTGGTGAGTTTTTAGTTCCCCAGATACTGCTCAGTATTCTTGATGTGAGGTGCTATATTACCTAGTCCGATTTTTGTGGCACCCACTATTTTGAAATGAAAGGTAGGTCGAATTTCCCCGACTATTAAAAAATTAAACAACTCTGCAAATCTGTGGGGGTTTTTTTTAACTGGGTTAAAATGCACTGCCATCAACTCGTTCCGTATGGTCAATGAACAAAAAATGGGTTTTGTAGCTTTCAGTCTCGTTCTAAATTAAAACACTTTATCGACCACGTTATATTCTTCAGGCCCATTATAAGATTGAATAATTTCGTAGTGCTTGTCAACATGGTCAGCGTATGGCTATGCTGATTACTAGATAGTTTCGATTCTAGGTTTGTTTGTTTTTTTTTTCGCGATGTGCTATCCATTCCGTTTTGAGAAATTAAAATCTGTTAATGCTCCTCTAAAAACTGTAATCACGTTTCCTTTTCATTTATTTCCTGATTGGATCATCCTTGATCAAGAGGTAAACATTTGGAATTATTTTCCTCGCTGCTGCGTTATATTGAGTCTTATGATGAAGACAGCTGATCATAACACTGCATTAATGTTTACCCCGACGACAAACGCATGTGAACACGCATCCCTGATATTCAGTCTCATGGTTAGCTTATTTAATCATATACCCTGTCAAAGTGTGATATAACATTTACCAATGTGCTCATTACGTAATCTTTTGACGAGTTAGACGATGACCACGCCTCCTGAACACTGATCTCGTAATTACATAATACTTAGACGAATGAAATAGCTGATTCATACACTGATTTTTTTTTTTCACTGCGGAATGACGTAATATTCACACAACTTCAAAGTCTTTCTCATCATTTCTCCTGTCACTGTGCAGTGTTTATTTATGTATGCCGCTCTTCAAAACTCCTAAGTGTTCTGCCGTTTATCGGGCTGTGTCCTGTAACAAAAACACACATTGCCGATTCAGTAACTTGCGTCAGAGACTAAGAGCAACAGGAAAGAATCAGAACATGTCTCAGGCATTTGATCTAGCACTGTCCACAAAATGTTCACAGCTTTCAAAAACCGATGGACACGAAGGCTGAGAGCCACGTTCCGCTTTTCACAGTAGAAGTGATCTTGAGCAAGGCTGGCAGCCCGCGCCGCAAGACGACACCCCACAGAAAAGAAAAGTCATTGTCCACAAACAGCCCAATGTAGAGCAAGCGCCGGAAGTAGACTGTCAGCGAGGCATGATGATCGGCGGGAGACGTGACCAGAAGGTCCCTCAACCAGATGTGAACACACCACACGTCCAACTCTCTCGCCACGGCTGCCACTTTCTGTAACTGTGTTTCGGAAATCTTCGTTCCTAGACAGGGGGATTTCATGGAAATGGCACCGTTTCCTCACACATGGAGGAGATTCGTAAAACACCCTCAGCGTTTCAACTGCATACACGTACTCATTGTGCTGTATCCAGTAGTCTACCATGCGCTGTGCGACCACCACTGACATATTTAAATCAATAAAAGACTGTAGTGTATTCCATTGTCCTAGTGCGGCCAGCAAGAGCAGCGAAAAATACTGTCTTCTCTTCTCTAATCCTGACATTCTGAAGTCAAAATCGACTTCCAACCAAGTGTATGATGAATGAACGGTATTATAAAAACGTCACAAGTTTCCAGTGTCTCCATTAGAGAGGAAACTAAAACATACCAAGCTTTTTCGTGGTGACGAAAATGGTAACTGCTGTCAGGGCGAAAACAGACGGCAGAATATTCTTGCAGGACTCTGGAACCACGTCCATCATGGCGCAGCAGTTTCCTGTGTGATAATTACATTAACTATATTGTTGATGGTCTCATCACCTTCACTGCCATGTCTGTCATACAGACAACGGAATAACAAATGCACGTTAAAGCATCTGAAGAACTCTTGACCAAATTTTGAAAACCAAGGCTCGGTCTTCACGAAATCATATGAAAGCCGTGGCCAGCAATACTTCAAAAGCATAGCAACTTCCTGTGCAATTTCATCCATCTGGCCAGTCTCGCATCCGTCTTGAGACTGTCCGGCAATGCTTCCATTCTCTGATTGTCTGGTAATACCTTCATTCTCTGATTGGCTGGTAATACCTTCATTCTCTGATTGTCTGGTAATACCTTCATTCTCTGATTGGCTGGTATTGCCTGGATTCTCAAAGTTCTCTCTGTGTTGTCGCTCTTCTCATTTTCTCCCTTTTCTGAGGGCAGGACATTAAGAGCAGCGTGCAGGCCTGTGTAGAACAGAAGATGTTCAGGAGCCACCCGAATGACCTCTTCCCAGAACTCCTCAAGTTCTTGGGGGTGCTACTAGCCACCAAGTGGCACAAGTCACCCATGGCCCCTGTATCGGAAGAATGAGCTTCGGTCAGCCATTTTGTCAGTCCCCCTCAGCCCTCTTTAGACCTGCAGTGAGAAGAAACGTAGCAACAGATGAACAAAGTGACGAACGAACAATAATCAAGCAGGGAAGCAAGCAAGCAAGCAATTAATGAGTTGACAAGTGCAAAACAAAGAAATAACATACGAAGGGATAAAAAATGAATGAATGAATGAATGAATGAATGAATGAATGAATGAATGAATGAATGAATAATTTGTTTGAACATTATTATCGTCTCTCTCTCCTCTCTCTCTCTCTCTCTCATCTCGTCCGTCCTCTCTCTCTCTATCTCTCTCACACCACACACACGCACACACACACACACACACACCACACACACACACACCCACACCCACAACGCACGCACGCCTCACACCACACACACCACACACACAGCACACACACACACACACACACACGGTTCAACGCACGCACGCCGCACGCACGCACGCACGCACTAAACAGCAAGCACGCACACCACACGACACACACACACCACACCACACACCACACACAACCCACACAAACACCGCCCCACCGACCCCCCCCCGGTTCCTATCGTTACGATTGACCCCCCCCTAGGTTATACAGAGAAGAAAAAAAAAAAACCAGATTATGAGACTGGGTCTATCACAGCAAACACCCGAAAAACAGGTCCCAATGCAAACGTAATTTGGGCTGACAACCACATAACGAAAAACTAACTTCTTACAGAAAAGAAAGGGTTTCACCACATAGTATGGTCAAATCAAAAAGGGTCGGGGGGATCATTTTTAATTCCATTGCCACCTAAAAACCTTTTGTTTTTTTTTTGTTCCCCCCATGCTTCCCCCCCCCCTCCCCCCCCCCCCCCCCCCCTCCCCCCCCGATACCCCCCCCCTCCCCCCGGCCCCCGCCCCCCCCCCCCCCCCCATCCCCCCCCCCCCCCACCTTCTCCCCGATCCCCCCCCCCCCCCCCCCCCGTCCCCTCCGCCTCCCCATGGATCCCCCCATCCCCGGATCCCCCCCCACCCCATCCCCCCTCCCCCCTGATTCATCCCCCCCTTCCCCTCCCCCCCTGATGATCCCTGTCCCCCCCCCCCCCCCCCCCCCCCCCCCCCCCCCCCCCCCCCCCCCCCCCCCCCCCCCCCCCCCCCCCCCCCCCCCCCCCCCCCCCCCCCCCCCCCCCCACCCCTCCCTCCCCCCCCCACCCCGCCCCACCCCCCCCCCCCCCCCCCCCCCCCCCCCCCCCCCCCCCCCAAAACATACTCCCCCCCCCCCCCCCCCCCCCCCCCCCCCCCCCCCCCCCCCCCCAAAAAAAAAAAATCCCCCGAAAAAAAAAAAAAAAAAAAAGAAAAAAAAGCCTAATATGCCTTTCAAACAATACTGGTCTTCCACATCTGGTGAGGAAAAAGAACGTTGGCTGGTTTCTCGAATACAAACATTAATTTGCAGAGCAGCAAAAATATTGATCAGTTGTAAAACGTAAATTTGCAGGGAGCCTCATCACTAGATTTAGAACTGAATCCTTGGGTTCTAAAAGCAAAGAAAGCTTGGTCTTAACCAGGATCAGAAACTAAAATTAAACCAAAGCAAAACGTTGCACGTCTAATCCGTGCGGAAAACCACGTATACCCCCCCCCCCCCACCCCCCCCATTTTCAAATGCAAGGCTTTCTGATGATCCCCCCCCCCCCCCCCCCCCCCCCCCCCCCCCCCCCCCCCCCCAAAAAAAAAGGTAATGTATTTCAAGCACCTGTTGTAAGTCGTCTGAGTATATCAGACTTGTTTTTATTTTACAATGAGATTTTTAGGTTAAGTCTGTCGCTAAATTACATAAGATTGAAACAATCTTTAATTTCAGTTCAAAGACTGTTTATGTTTTTCATGCACATATTGTTCAGAGCTATTTTATAGCTAATTCCTTGTTGTCGTAGAATGACGGTCGGTAAATGACGGAAATGACGGTCGGTAAATGACGGAAATGACGGTCGGTAAGATTTCGGTTGCACAACGGTTTCTGTCTGATTCAGTCGAAGAAGAACAGCAAGCATACAGACTTGTTCCAGTAGATAAACACTGACAGATGACTGAAAGCTTCCCGTGCATATTTTGCTGGTTCATGATTAGTGATGATCCGATTTCCTTGCTTGCGTGAGATAATGTACCTACCCCATGACATTATTGCTTCGAAGGTAATGCCATTAAAGTTTGCAAGTCGTATTTTAAACGCTTTATATAGCAATACTGATAAAATTTTTCTGACGATGATTTCCTTCGTCGATGCCAACAGCAAACTCAGTCGAAACTGGCTTGGATACTTATAAAATTTCAAAGGTATGTATCGTTTTCATAAATTAGTTAATGTAGGACAGCATTGTGAACTTCATCTTCCCTGGCAATTCTACACATGGACAAATTAAATCTGATTTTGTATGTGATCTGTAACGATAGTACTGACACGTAATTTCAGACACGCCATGTCTAAACTTGTCAATACAAATCTTAAATGTCTGTCTGAATTCAGTTTCAAATATGTTCTATCATCGTTTAAAGAACAACATGTTCTATACATTTCAAACCGTTCGCTGTTTGAAAATCCCATTTTTGCCACCTACACAATATAAATCAGTCTTTAAAATGATATTAAAATTGACTTATTTCTTCAACACCTTGGTTCCTCTATACATAACCAAAACATATGCATGTGATTTGCATCGAATATTTGAGACCTAATTTCTTTTTATTCCATGCATCTAAATCAAATAACATTCTGTAGGCTTTCCGCGGTAATCTACTCTCTTCTAGTCGTGTTGAATTCAACCAGTACCTCTTACACTGCATGACTGAGTTGATATATACAAGATACCTGTTTGTCTCCCATAGATGAGGTCATTTGCTGTGCTCATTTCAACTCCTAAAAACTTTTTAAGTGCGAACGTGTAGAATTTCTTAAGATAAAGAGCTGCATTTTCAAGACCCCATCTCTCGGCACTATATTGAACAATGGGTTGAATTGGAGCATCAAATAACTGCAGATAAAAATCAAGAGAATTATTCTTCAATTTGTACAAATTTTGCAATAGAAATAATAAAGTCTTCGTGGCTCTGCTTACACGATCCTGGCATGCTGCAGTAAAACTCAGCCTAGGAGAAAAATAGACTCCCCAAGTACTTGTATGTATATTTACCAGAGGTATTAGGATTCCATTATAAATCCACCTTTCTCTGTCTCTCCAAACATCCACCTTTTCTAAACACGACTATATTGCTTTTGGTCATGTTTACATTCAAAGAAATTCTGGTGCTGCGCGATGTAGACTATGTAACTGCGTCTGTAATCCAACAACGTTTCAGGCAATAGAACTACATCATCTGCCAATAACAAAATGAATAATTCAGCAACATCATAATTATGTGAGTCTTGCACCATGTCTCCCACACCTGATTACTACAAATTACCTAACATCAATCCGAATCTCTCTCCTCTCTCTCTCTCTCCTCTCTCTCTCTCTCTCTCTCTCTCTCTCTCTCTCTCTCTCTCTCTATCTCTTCCGGTGTTAAAAAAACACAACAACATCCAACACACGCAATGTACATATTACTTGTCAAGAAAAGCGCATTATGTATTACGTCCCGTCACTTGTAGATCTCTCTCTCTCTCCTCTCTCTCTCTCTCTCTCTCTCTCTCTCTCTCTCTCTCTCTCTCTGGAAAGCGATAGTCTACTTTCCGGAAGCGAAGGCATGAACTCATCAACCCCGACCAGCTCCTACCAGAGTTGAGTTTGCCAGGGCTCAGTGGGGAAGGCTGGAACCAACCACTCGAGTTTCATCCTCTTCATGAATGCGTCTCTGAGAGTGTTGCTCACATTTCTGATTAACGCTGCAGGTGTCTGTATCTCTCAAGCCTGGCTGATGGGACATATTATGAAAAAGGCGTAAAATACAGCCCTCTCATGCAATCTCGGACCAAAGTGGAAATCCGTAGCATCATCTTCATCGTTCTCATTAAAAAAAATAGATGTCTTAAATTGTGTGGCGGTTATGCTCTGCTCCCCTTGTGGCCCCAGTTTCTATTGTCTCCGCACATCTGTGGGCTTCTGTTTGATGCCCGTCGTGGTCACCTGTATTGGTAATTTCATGGGGAAAACTGTTGTTGGACGGACGTGGTGACGCCCTCCGGAGAGAAAGCTCGCTCATTCCGGCTCTGCGACTAAGCAACTGTTGTCAGATGGTGTTCTGCAAATGCTGGATCAGAACATGCCACCACTGAACACCACCGAAGTGACTCGACAGTGGAGTGTCTCCTCTGCTCGGTTGCCTCAGGATGGCTTGACGATGACGGTATCCTGTTCATCGCCGATGCCGGGGCTGTGGCAAGACGGACCGGGTTGTGGCTAGGAACGAGTGGTCGGAATAAGCGGTGCAGTGCTAATGAGATTGCACAGAAGATGGGACAGAAAAAAAAAAAATCTGACATCCAGCACACAACATCTTGGCCGCTACCAATGTGTTGGAGCGGAAATTAACGAATGAGACAGTAACAAACACCAAAATGGCAAGTAAGAACCCCAGTCACGTCACTAACTCAGATCTCCGTGCATCGGGTGCTGACATTCTATGTCATCTCCGTACATCCGTGGTCATTGCTATAATCAACCATGATGAACCTTGTCCATCCTATTATGGTGCTGAATGATCCGTATATCATCACGATTATATTTGAAATGCTCAAAACATCGAGGCAGTTGGTGGGGCCAATACAGTTTTGGGCATATCGTTGTCGTCCCGTTATGTACAACTGGCCGAATCACACTCCCTATACGACAATTTCCTTCGTCTTCCAGGGTCGTCGTGCAATACAGTACGTAACTCCTTATACCGCCATAAAGGCAGCGGTACTCTGTCCTCGGGAAGGTATTTGTAGCAAAATGAACGTAGCAATGAAATGAATGTGTGGATTTGCGAAACGAAATAATGTCTTAAACTGGCATGTGAATTATGTTCAGTATAGTTTTGTTGTGGAAGGGATGTTTCTTCGGGTTTTTTTTTTTCGTTTTTTTTAACGGACTTTTATGCTTGCATGTTCACCACACAACACACCACACAACACACACACACACACACACACACACCACACATACACACACCACACCACTCCACTCTCTCTCTCTCTCTCTCTCTCCACACACACAACACACACACACACACACACACACACACACACACACAACACACACACACACACACACACACACAGCGCGTGCGCGGACATACACAGAGAGAAGAAGAACAGCAAGACAACAACAAGGAGAACAACAACAAGAACAAGGACAAGGACAAGAACAAGCAGGAAGAGAGAGATGAGATTGAGGGGGGGGGGGGGGGGGGGGGGGGACAGAGACAGACAGTGACAGAGACGGAGCAAATAACTCAAGAAAACATGACACCCTTCATCGTCACCTGTGTTAGTGCATTGCGTGCGTTCTTGTTGATGGGTTTTTAATACACGGCATGTCATAACTTTTCTCTTACTCACTATTCGAGAACACAACATTCCATTCAATCAAAATGTTCTTTCTCACCGTCACCCCCCCCCCCCCCCCCCCCCTCTCTCTCTCTCGCTCCCTCCCTCTCTCCTCTCTCTCTCCCTCTCTCTCTCTCTCTCTCTCTCTCTCTAAACGCACAACTCACACCTCAGATACAAATACCTAGGGGTTTGGCCTTGCCCATGTTCATTGTCCTGTACAATAATTCCAAAGATTTAAATAGTACTCTCTCTTTCTTGAATTATAATATAGAGGGACTGTCAAAAATCTATGACCCAGAGATTAGATCATTTCTCCAGTCATATGATTTTATTTTATTGACAGAAACATTCTCAGTTGATTTTCCAGACAGTCTTTTTCCAAATTACAAGGTTTTTGTGTATCCCAGGTTGTAAAATTATCGAACATAGTTACAGCTCGTCTGTCTGGAGGGATTGTAATGTTAGTTAGGAAACAATTTGTACATTTCATAAGTATATCCCAACAGAGTTGGACAGTTTGTTTAATTCTCAAATGTCTAAAGATTTAATTGGGTTATTCTATGGATTGTTTTCTGTTAGGAATGTACTTACCCCCACTTCACATTCAGTATTATTGTGAAACAGAAATAGAAAATGGTGTATATCTTTAGAACAGTGCACTACTTGACCTCACAGAAGACTATGGAGACCTTCCTTTTGTTAATATTTGGAGACTTCAATGCAAGAACTGGCGTTAGAATGTTAAAGAAACTTTGTTTACCTAACGGTGGAATACTTGAGGATTGAA
>JADBJO010036251.1:10000-11273 GCA_016801955.1 Conus betulinus | reverse complement strand
ACGTGTTGCCACGGTGATAGAGGACTTGAAGCGCTGCACTGATAAGTATTCACTAATTATTCATTTTTTTTTCGTGATAAAAACAGTACCAACTGAGTAGCAGACACAGGACGTAGAAGTGGTTGTTGTGAAGCTGGTTTAAGGGTGTGATGAGAGAGAAAGAGACAGACAGAGAGCGAGAGTGAGCGAGATGACCAGAGAGAGAGAGAGAGAGAGGGAGAGATGTGGGGGGGGGAGGGAGAGAGAGAGAGAGAAAAGGAGAGAGGGAGTGTTGTGTGGCGTGTGTGTGGTGTGTGTGTGTGTGTGTCGTGTGTGTGTGCGGCGCGCCGCGCGCGAGCGCCTGTGTTTTGTGTATGTATGTCTGTAGCGTGTGTGTGTATGTGTGTTGTGTAGTGGGTGTGTGTTGTGGGTGTGTGGTGTCTGTGTGTTTGTGCTGAGGGGGGAATGAAACTGAATCCAGAGGACTGGGAGAGAGGTGAAAGCAGTTTTAAGCACTTTGTTCTTTTGTGGTATCTGTCCGGAATCTGCAGAACATGGGCTGAAGTGCCTGACGGCTGGAATCAACTATCAAATTGATTGAGGACCGAGGTTAATTTGTAGATCACCCCCCCCCACCCCCCACCACACACACCAACACACCCCAACCCCTCAGTTCCACTAGAAATTAATATATGCCTATGCCTGCTGTGTATTGCATACTCTCTCTCTCTATTTCTCTCTCTAACTCTCAAGCCTCTCTCTCTCTCTCTCTCTCTCTCTCTCTCTCTCTCTCTCTCTCTCTCACACCCACACACACACCACACAACACAACACACACTAACACACACAACCCAGAGAGAGAGCTGGAGAGAGAGAGGAGAGAGAGATGAGAGAGAGAGAGAGGAAGAGAGAGAGAGATGAGCCTGAGAGAGAGAGAGAGAGGAAAAGAAAAAAAAATTGCGGTGGGAGAGGGAAAAAAAGTCAGGTTCCACCAGAGATTTGAACTCGGATCGCTGGCATTCAGAGTCCAGAGTGATTAACCATTACACCATGGACACCGTGTACACGCTGTGCCTCAGTTCTCAAGCAGGTCAGTCATAGCATCGCCCATTTGTTACCATGGAGAGAGTCACTGTGGATAGTCACCCATGTGTGGGCAATATTATATATATATATATAATATAGTAATGATAACACGGGTCTTTAAGAATGGAGGTCACAAAGTGAGATATGATACATTGGATCTGTTAGGGGAGAGAGAAAGAGGGGGGGTGGTGGTGGAGAGAAAGAGAGT
>JADBJO010036250.1:0-11273 GCA_016801955.1 Conus betulinus | reverse complement strand
ATGGTCAAAAAAGTGTATGGCCAAGTCATTGCAACAGCCTATTAACAGAAGTGTGCAAGAGAATTACTGTCAATAATAACAATGAATGTCGATGAGACCAAGCCTGAAACAGTGATACTATTCAAACCCTCGGTATCACCCCTATAAACACTAGCCTGACAGGAGGAAACCAACAGAAAATGCCACCCTCACTGGACAGGGTTCAGAGCAAAAGATTGGCTTTTCATTGTAGTTGATGGCGGGCCCTCAAGGAAATAAGGAAACAAGGTATTTGGCGGTGATTTTAGGTGAAGATGCATAAGCGCATAGCATTAACTTCCGTTGACCTGTGATAAGTTTTCTGCAACTACAATGATGAAACAGGTGTCTTGCAGATTCGGCGTTATACGATAGGATAGAAGATATAATGGGAAACAAGTTCTTTTCAAGAAAATATGCGAGGCTAGAAGTGTCCTGATCTGTAACAAGGCCATGTGTTAAAGTATCGTGTGCTAGGATAGCCGTGGGTAGGGACTGATATGTGCATTCTATGCAACGCGGTCCTCACAACTTAGCTTCCCTCAGTTTAATGTCACAAACTACAAGCCCGAAGATAAGTCAATGAGAAAAAAACATGGCGGACAGGCCTCAGCAACCCTAATGCTGATATCCTTGTTGATCTGGCTAGCAATCATAGCAAGTACAATCCAAGGAGACAGGATGCTTGATAGCAAATGAAAATGAAGTATCATAATACCTTTACTTAAAACTAAAGAGCCTAACTTGGAAGCCAGTCAATTTCAAGCAGGTCTTTTGAGGAGAAAATCATAAAAACTGGTAAACAGGGCAAAAATATGCACTAGGTGGTAAACATAAACACAGAACAATTTGCTGGCACTTTTTTTCGTGTTGTTCAGTAATAACAGGTCGACACGTGTGTGTTTGTGTCAAAACCCTCGTCTTCGGGTGCCCTGTTGTTGAGGTTGTCCACATAGGGACTTTGGAGGACCCTTGCGACATTCGTCAGATACAGGGACCTTTCATTTCAACTCTAATGGAAACATTCATGAATTGGTTGACTTGGCACCCATCAACTTTCATGCTGTTAAGAAACAAGAAACTTGTTCCACTCTGTATGATAGAATGCTTCAAGTGTCTGTGGATTGTGTTTCATCAAGGCGTATATTAAAAAAACACAACACACACACAAGCTGGTGTGGCATGTTGAATGGTGGGTTTTTCAGGGTGTCCAATGTGTGATCATTTGGTTTTAATCAAATCTATCAGCGTTATTCGTGATATTGAACATGTATTTATGGTGTACAGCCGTTTGCTATTGTCTGAAACACGACACTAGAGTGCAGACTTGTTTTGTATGAAGTTGCTTATGCTTGCTGTTTTCATGCACGGTTAATGTTTTGTTAATATTCTTAGTCTGATATTACAGTTTACGTGTGGCAATTGTGTTCATTTCATAACCATTGAATTGTATTGCCCTCTCATCACAATATCTGAGAATACCCTTCACAGCAATGCACTTGTTTCCCTAAAGATGATGACTCACCATCTATAGAGACCATTTTCATCTTCGGTCATGGAAGCTCCAGTATGCCATAAAGACTTACTGGGATAGAACTTTAAAAGCCATTTATCAGAATTAAGACTAGAGAACTAATTGCACATTTTTGCAAGCTTAGTTTTTCCGTCAGGAAAAAAAAAATGACCCACTTCATATTCTATGTTATAGCTCCTTGGGATTTGTATTTTTAGTAATGACGGTTGTTATCAAGGGGGTAGCCCGCCAGTTGAAATTCTGTGTGCTCAAAAGCATGCATCACAGTAACACGAAATGTTCTAGGATTGCAGTGGCCAGTCCGCTGCCTTCATTTTTTTTTTTTTTTGTATCTGTGTCCAAAGGCTTCCTTGTGAGTACGATATTATTTCCTTTTCCTACAGTTTCCAATGCTTTACAAATTACCTTACCCAAGCAACATCCTCTGGTTGTTTTGTAATTCAAATCCAATGATGGTGATGGTTCCAGCATCATTCCCCACCCGTTTACGGAAAAAATTATCATCATTAACATTGGAAAGGTGTGTGCGAAGTTATAGTGGAGAGATCAATGTGAGTTCCATTTATCTTTTTAGTCGGTCGTAACATGAGAACGTGAGCATAGGTGGTTCCTATTAGAAACCCTCTTGTTTCCTGGGTGCTATGATATTCTCTGTGATTGCACAGTATGTGATCGTGACTGGTGTTCATCAGTCGCTTCACAATATAAACTGCCTGTAACTTGTTTTACAAAAAACCATGTACAATCATGCTTTAAGTATTAAATCACAAGGGGTTTTGGTGTTTTGTGAGTGTTTTTATGTTCTAGACTAGACAGGCTCTGTATGGTCGATACCACAGAAAAACTCGGTGAAAAGATTTCGTCTTTGTTTGTGAGCGACACGATTTTACTCGGTGCATCTGGGCACCCATTTTTCAGTGCGGTATATTGATGATTGGCAGCAGCAATGTGTTCAATGTTCCAACAAAATAAATTACAAGCTTTAGTGTCGTTAATTCAAGCATGTCATAGTGTGAAGGGACGTTACAGGTGTTTGGGCCTTCAGTTGCAATGCATACAGTGTCCCAAACGTACCAGGTAAGCAGGTGCCCACCAACACCGACTGTGTCAGCCAAGTAGAGCTTTGTAGTGGAACTGTTTTTAGTGTTGCAGATTTTATTTTGTAAAACTATTTTCATCTTATAATTTGTGCTTTTTTTTTTTCTTTGGATCGGCTGATTTGGAAAGGTGAAACCATCTTCGGTGTGCGGACGGGTTCCACATGCTATTTCTCTTAAAAACAGATGCCTTTACAAGTGTTTGAAAGGCTATGGTGTTAAAAAGCCAAATTATCCTTAGTGAAATCAGAAAATCATGTGAGTGTCTTCCACTACACACGACCAGTATGAACACAAGGAAAAAATCGCCATTGTCAACTTATAAAGAGAAACAGGTTTGAGATGATGCCCAAAAGATCTTACATACATAAATAAAAGAAAAAAAGTTTAAAGGCCATTGGAGGCTTGATAATCCGGAACTGATCAGTGTCTTACAAGTGATGTTAAAAACCTTGTATCCTTTTTTGGCCGGCGAAAAAAAAAAAAAAAGGAAAAAAAAAGTAATAAACTGAAGAATGTTCACCCCAAACAAATTACACACTAGCTCACAATTGTTCAAACATAAAAGCCACACTGGACCAATTGGTGTTGAAGACTGTATGTGTCATTTGAAAGCAAAGCAAAAAAACAAGTCTCACTACACGAGGAAATGTATGCTCACAATGGGTGCAACTAGCTGCTACAGAAGAAACGGAAACATAGGTGGTGTAATAAGTCGCACCGGGATCAAGAAGGCATAAATAACCCTCTCTGCTTCCATGCTGGCCACACCAACAGAGAAAAAATTCCCATAAAAGCTATCATGAACGGAGGTAGATGAGAGCAGACTACATACACTAATAAGGCGTGGGATTTGCTCCAACACGGTTGCAGTAACTCATTTTTGTAACAAGCCGAATTTTGTATGTAAATTTTTCAACTGATCTGTGAACCCGGCAGGAGTCAAAGTTGAAACTGGCAGAAAGGAGAGACAACTTCAATGCTGTCTCTGCTTTGCACATCTTCTGTGCTCTGGAGCATGTTCTCAGGCACCCTAAGTGGATTAAAGAGAAGGCATCTGAGCTATGACAGCTATACTGAATTGACGGAAAAGCATAACAGTACACGCACAGATCTTGTTTCATACAATAGTTCCATATAAATCCATTCCGGGAATCCTTTTACTTTCTTCCTGTGCTGTTGAATCTCGCTAATGGCTCCCTCCTTGATAACTGTAAGCCACATGGTGCCTTGCAAGGGCATGCAGCCACTACAAACAACATACAGCAATAGAGGGTTATGACAATATTGAAAAAATGAACATGACGAGAGTGCTTTTGCACAACCAATATCAACTCTGGATGGGAAAACTGTACACCCCACTTCAGATTTTATCTCTTCCACGAGCCCTATGCCACAGCTTTGTCAGCCTTAGCAAAGACCAAATTTTTCCACCATCAAAATTTAGTTGTTTTTTTTTTTCTGCAGCAATCTGATGGAAAAAAAACGTACACGAATTAGATTATGGTAGACAGAACTCTGCCACAAGAGAAACCCATGTCTGTATAAAAGCAGAATCAAAGAAGATGATAACTTAGATAAAGATAAATTAGACCAAAGAGGAAAGATGCGGATGGTGGGGTGAGAAATTCACAAGTTTTACATGGGTGCTGGAGTGGTAAAAAATCAGCATAAACGAACAATAAGATAAGTAAACAACTGTCAACACCCACGATGCTTTCCCCAGGGTTTTGTTTCTAGACAGCGAACCACCGAAAAGATTAAAAGAAGAAAGAAACAAACAAAAAATGCGGCAGATATTTAACCACACGTGCTTTCTTTCACAGTAACAAACTGCATAATTTCAAACATCATACACTAACCAGAGCACCAAGGAAGAGGTTTCACGGACAACTGTGCTTTCAGCACACAATCGTTTGCTGTAAATTTCTCTGCGTAAAATGTGTAGACGCTTGGCTAAATGGATGGATAAAGCTGGATTAATGTCAGTGTAACATGACCGATTAATAGAAACGGTGCAATGAGTATTCATCAAGACTCAAGAAAAACTGGAAAAAAACAAGGGACTGAATTATGATTGATGACAACATTAGTTTTGCTCCACATCATACGTTGTATGGAAATCTCAGCGCCAGACTCATGAGGGCATGTTATACAAAAAAAACAAAACAAGAAAAAAAAAGCGGTCATTACACAGCTATATCTCGATCACCTCACACACCGAAAAAAGGGATGTTACTAAACATATGTGGCACAGATCGCTCAAGCATGAAACCAAAGACAAACACACACAAAAAAATATCATCATACAAACTCTGGCAAACCACGTATGATCAGTTCAAAGACTCTGGACGGCAGCTCTTCAGATGATGTCCATCACATATCCCGCACTCTAGATCATGCTCTTTCCTTGGCAGCCCTCGACGCACGTTTGGCCATACTTCGGCATCTATGACGGTTCTTTTTTCTTTAAAAAACTGTTCAACTGGCCAGTTCCATCATTTGGGATGAGGTTATCACCAAACATCAGTGCACACAATTGTTACTGTCCGTTGCCGATCTCTATGGTACAGTCTGATCTTTATAAAAGGCAAACTGCAGAAGAGAAATCACCAAAGTTTAATGCACACTTTGTTGGATGAACCTCCAGTGCAATCTCATCAGAAGACCAAAAAGGATTGGTGATGAAGGGAATGTATCTGCAGATATCCGGTCCCTGAAGAGAATCTGTATCTCAAATGGAATGGACCCCAGGTCTTGAAACGGGGGAACGGACCCTAGCAATCATGCCAAACTGGGCACCTTGACCAATGTTATAGCGCACCTGATGTATTGGCACTCACGCCCTCTGACGGGCGGCTGTAAATACTTGGATATTGGAACAATGACTTACTTGATGATGTTAAAAACACTTCAAACACAAAAGACAACCCATTACTCCCCTACCCCCCCACCCCACACCACAAAAAAACACTAAATTAACAACCCCCTCTTACCAAAAAAAAAAAAAAAATAAAGAAAAGGGATATGATTCGTGGCAATTACTGGGGTGGTCCAATTAAATTTGAAACTCCACTAAGCAGCCTTTGCCACAAGACGGATCGAAAAGATTATATAAGATCCATGGCAAGTACCAATAGAAAAACCACTGGTTGTCCAGTAAATTTCCTTGGGGCTGTGTTTTTCATTCACTCTTATTGCAAGGTACGCTCTTGAGCAAGTGACACGGTTTTCTCCAGACGGACTAGTACATTGGCAGGGTCCATCCCAAGAGCAGCAGCTCTGTGTGGGTAAGAACATTAGTATATCACTCAAGGGGACTCCAACGTTCAACCATAACAGCCCATGGATTTTGTGGTTACATTCTGAATGCTAGTAATTTTATTCACCCTCCCCTCACCCATTATTGACAATAAGCCGGCATCATACAAGTCACTACAACTTCAAAGGCGTAGTCAAACGTCCAGATCCCCTCTACACCTCAGTTCGGCCACTTTCTCAATACACACCAAGTTTCGTGGTGCTACTTGACTTCATTGGACTGCTGGGCTCTGCGGGACGGCTGCGGACACTGAGAACCCAAGCGACATAACGTGGTCCCCCATCAAACACAATTTACTCGGTTTTTGCCATGTAATGGGCATGCACCATCACACTCAACCAGGGGTGAAGTATATTAGGTTATCCTCCTACTTTTCTTCTGTTCCGCCTTCCGAACAATTAAACTGTGTACAGACAGATTTTCGGTTCATCGGGTGCTAGGATTCTGAAGACAAGTACCCAGAGACTGGAATTTTTTCCCTCCAGTGACTCTTGATTCTTCAATCGACCCCAGTCATTCATGACAGAGTACGTGCTCTGTCGAGCACTCACTACTGGATGAAAATGCATCAAGATTGGTTGAAATCTAACACCAGCCAATAGGTCTAATGACAGCAGTTCATACACTCTGAGAACGTTGTTTTGTGCTAGTGATTGGCACAGAATAAAGAATAAAGTGAGAATATACGTAAGGGTCTTGTTGCGCACTAGAAATTGTTACACAGGTTCCTGACTGGGAGTTGTGTGGTCAATTCCTATAACAGACATTTAATTGTTCGGAATTTTTGGCACAGACGGGCTATAACTCAAATTCAGTTATCAGGGTTCAACTGGGGCAGACTGGACTCACACAATCGAGTTCAATCCAATTCAGGGATGCTCATAAGAATAGTGTTTAAACTGCGGGACCAAAAAAACCTGCAGGATATTCGCAACAAGGGCTGGTTGAGCACAGGGAAGAAGCATAGATTAACAGCCCTGTCATGCAAGTTCTCAGACAGAAGAATTCATAGGACATCCTTACTCCTCATGATCAGCATTAAGAACGGATCGACTCTGTGGACGTCATGCCCTGTTCTCATGGTGTCTCAGTTTGATTCGCAACATCTATACCTTGTCTGGTTTGTTTGAGGTCATAGTAAATCTTTAGTATCATGGGGTTATTGTTGCGATGAAACAATTGGTGGCAAACCGCAAATGGGAATGTCGCTGTTGTACTCTATACAAACTGCTAGTGACAGTAGCGAATTTACAGTAAGTGGTGTCAGTGTCTGCTACATAGGGGATGACAACCACCACGGTAACTAAAAGTATCTGCAGCAAGTCACGCTTATGGTGGGTTGCCATATATATGGCTCAATTTCATGGCCTATTGCGGTGTTGAGGGCTCCAACTGGTACATGCCAGGTATGATTACGGTGGAGGCGGAAGACCACGTTGGTTAAGGAGTTTATTGAGGGACTGAAGACCGGATAACAGGCGGGATTAAAAAAAACCACACCCCAGGGTTTTTTAGATTCTGAGGGCGGAATACCCAGGATCGCTGTTATACCACCTGTTATGTAGCCACTTAAAACATTTGGTTAGAACTAAAAATTCTGGTTCTACGGGTTTGTTTATCGGTCAGTTGATGCCAAGATGGAATTTTCCATAACAAAAACTTTAACAGAACTTCTTATTCCTCCTTTATTTCCACTATTAGGCGGCACGTATAACATCAGCAACAAGTTACAGCATATGATGCTTTGGAAGATAAAACAATATATGACACACAGACAAAAATACTGTTCCCACAAATCTCTGACTTTCGTTCTAGGAACAGGGGATATCAACAAACAACTACAATTAACACCCAAAACTGATTAAATACATTTAGGTAAAAAAATAACTTCGTTCCCGCGTTCTTAGGCATGGCACAGTGATCTTTGGACATTAGTCTTTACAGGCGAACTGAGCCATCAGGCATGTTGAATATAAAAATCCTCAGGGAAAACTAATATGATCATCTCAGTATAGTCCTGATCATTCTTCGCTGCCTGCACAGTTGTTCTATTCCCCAGAAACCCTCATATTAGCAAACCCCGGTCGATCCTTCCTTGCCCTGAGCGTACTCCATTGTGCCTTGGAGAAGCATCACCCTTTTGTCATCTATCAGGTGACCTGATTTAGAGCGGTGCTCGAATTGGACTGTGACAGAGCGAGAAGGCGACCTTGAACGTGGAACAGCGACTTCTGATTTCTTGCTTGGAGCTGGCCTTTGTCTACTGTTGTCAGTCTACTTTGCTTTAAAGCCTTGTCCCCGTTGCTGCCCATAACTGGCGACCGTGTACTATGCTCAGATCGGCTTCGTGTAATCACTTGCGAGAACCTGGAGTGAGCTGTCTGAGGATCGTCTCCCTCTTCTTCATGTGAGACCTGCTGCGGGATCTGCGGACTACTTGCTCGGCTCTGCGGGATCTTGACCTCGCTGGACTTTAAACTCAGGAACAAAAAACCAACTTATATATCCCATGGAAACAAAATATAATATACTACACACGGGACACACAAAGAGGGTAACAGAGCGATTACAATCTAAGACATAAATATCTTGTCCTTATCCGCATTGGCTCCATATCTCATGGAAAGTTTACGTCGCAAGTTATGAAAAACCTTGTTTTACGCCTGAATGTAATTCAAACCACAATCAAAACCTGACCGTGGACCAGAAACCGTCGTCAAAGTGCATGGAAGTCCTTACACATAATGGGTAATACTGTGCCGGGAAGTTGTTATACTGTGTGTGCGACTAAGGATCTGGGTATGTTCATATATTTGACTAATTTACTTTTGCAGATTGGTTGGTATTATACCTTTGATGTGTGCTGAAAAACATTTCCCTGCAAACTTGCTCTTAATCGAACGGCATTTATCAGGATACAGGGTTCTATCAAATACTCAGGGGGAGTGGGGTCGTAGATTAAATGATACAAATGCTTATAACTAACTGCTGTAAAACTCATAAGCGCTGACGCGTGAAATAATAACAATCACTGTTACAGTGGGTCACTTGTCAAAGAACTCAAACTCGTACGCATGCCTGAACCTTACTTGGCCATGCACAAACGATTCTAAAGCGCGCTGTGAGTATATGAGGTTTTGTAATCTCATCAGAAACATACTGTGTTCTTTGGGTGCGGTCTTCAACCTACCATCCTGTAGGTTTATGCGCGCCGTGTTTATTTCTGTGTTGTCAAGCTTGTTCCAAGGCATTCTTCATGGTCTGAATATGTGGCAAATTCAATAAAAAAGTTCTGCACAAAAGAACAGGAGCCACACATAAATACATTATCTAAAAACTGGATTAGCACAAGGATATCTAATTCTTTTTCTTAGCAAAACACTCGGCTATGGATCAACTTTCCTTTCGACTGATTTTTACTTTGGAGGGATGCGATGGAAGGAACAGGGGCAGAGGGGGTGAAGGGAAGCTAGGAAGGTGACACTGCCTGTAAGTATTATACAATTTTTTTTTAGACCTCCACATTCACCTGGGAAGGTCTTAGACATAAGCCAGACCTGTGTACACAAATTCATGATTGTACCTGTATATTTCAGACAAAAACCTGTAATTAAAAAAAACAAAAAAACCCTGTCTATCTTCATACATCACATACTTTCGCAACTTTCGAGGACTTAGACACTCTTGATCATGCTGACAGCTCGAAATATCTTGGCATCGACATAAAGAAGTGTCTCAACTGGAAAGATCATGTATCCAGGAGTCACCAACAAGGCCAACAGCATGGTAGGCTTCCCGAAAGAAATCTGAAGATGTCCAACAAAACTTCCCGAAACCAATGCTTACCTAACCCTTGTATGCTCACACCTCGAGTACTGCAGATCAGTTTGGAGCCCGTACAAAGTCAGGCCAAAAAAAAAAGAGATAAAAATGGTGCAAAGAAGAGCAGCAGGGACGTTATGTATACAATGACTATGGTTGGACCAGCAGCATAACATCCGTGGTATCATTCAAGAGGGGGCTCAATAAAATCCCAGCTTAGGCCCCTCCCCAACTAGCTTTGTGGTGAATAAGGATAGGGCTGGACCGGTCCCGGTCTTGACCATGAGGGTCACTACGATTACTGGATAAGCCTCTCCAGACGCCAGGTTAGGCTAGTTGCCCCCCCCCCTTCTCTTTTTGTTGACCCTAATAGACCTATTTTCTTTTCATCTTACGCTTTTGCGCACACAGGTGAATAACAGTCAACAATGATGGCTGACCTTCCAAATGGAAGAACTGAAGAATGAAGCTGGCCGCTGGGTTCGTAGTTCCTGGTAATGTGGACATTTTTTTCACTGTAAAAAGATACGGGTGTCAAATCGTAATGGTCAACAGGAATCTGCATAGCGAGGCGACACCTTTCGGGTTGCCGTTAAACAAAAGTGTGCAAACGTCTGCGACTAGAGATTAAATTTGTTCTTCTTCCATTAAAAAACTGTTGCCTGAATGGTTTGCAATTGTGTTTCAGTACATATGAGCGCGACATTAGATGACTAGAACCGAAAGACCTGTACTGGAATGTTAAGGAATTGGATGTCTGGATGTTCGTACAGTGCATGCACGTGACACGAATCATCAGTGTGTAAATACGGTACCCACTGCGCACAAAGGGCACGGACACACGTCAAAACTGCAAAGTAGTATACTGCTGAGATCTGAGTATACACAATCGGTGTGGCTGTGCGGATATGAAGCTGTTTTCCAAGGGCCTCTTAATCGGGTAACTATGGCTTAGGGGGGTAAGACTTGGTGGCCAATTGCTTTCTTAATGTGTAGTTAAAGAAGTTACGGCAGTTTGCCGAGATCATGGTCCGTCGGGGAATATGAGCAGACTAACGCCGTGGATCTAACCTGGTAGAGGCATAGTACATAAATGTGGTGCACTTTTTCTTTACGGATGTTCAAGTCTCTTCAACAAAACCTGAAACCAAACAGAGTAACGAGCTGCAGTGCTATCTTCGATCAAGCTCTCCTCTGGAATGCCAAGAGAGAAAGCGTCAAACTCTATTTATGAAAGTCAAGAAGCCAACGCTTGCCCCAGCACGTTTGCGTGAGTGTGGCAAGAGCTCAACTGAATCAAAAACCCATGGCTTCTTTTGTGGCCTTTTTGCCCTCCTCAAAAGAAGATGTGAGGTGCTTGAGCATACTAGATAGGCGACCGCTGTGAGATCTTTGTTAATCCATAGAGATCTAACAACGTGTGGTTGATTGGTTCAATCACATTCGTCAACAACACGGAGGAATCATGGGCCAATCCTCT
>JADBJO010036249.1:7500-11275 GCA_016801955.1 Conus betulinus | reverse complement strand
CTGCCAAACAAGCGTATGAAATGTATCCACTTATCGTTCCTTTAAATCATTGTTGCAACCAGAAAAATACCTCTCAGACATTTCAATAATTAAATTTCGTACAGTTTTTGTCAAATTCAGATTGGGTATATGTGATATTAGCACTCATAAAAGGTATACAGAAAAAATCAAACTCTTGCCCATTTTGTAAGGTTACAGAAGACGAACATCATTTTTTGTTTGTATGTCCAGTATATCAGGAAATAGAGAAAAGTATCTGACGAGAGTTTTTGGAAATTTAGACGGAAATACACATTTGTCACTATATCTGCAGAGCGAAAGCAGGTTTATTACACGTTCTGTTGCAATGTTTATTATTATGCTTTAAAAAAGAGAGAAGAAGAAAAATGCGAAATCCATTTCAACTGTGTAATTTTTTTTTTTCTGTATTAAAAGGTAAAAATGAGGAAACTGCATAGAAAATACCTGAAAGCAATTCCCAGTTGGTTTATCCTATGCAGTTAGGAAATGATATATTTTTGTTTTGTAGATTCTTTTTAGTTTGGTCTGTGTGTGAGTTTTCTCATTTTGTGTCTTTACTCTCAGACACAGCACACTTTTCCTGGTGGTGTTGGTTTTTGTTTTTGGTTTGATTTGGTTTGGTTTGAATTTGTTTGGTTTGGGCTTGGTTTGGTTTGGTTTGTTTTTTTATGGAAAAGTCTTTCTATAAGACCAAGTTCCAAATTCCTTTTGAATCATGTCATTTGCGCACAACACAAAACAACTGTTAACATTTCTGAATTGAATGAACAATGCAAAGTCATGAAACATTTTCATATTTACAGCATCTCCAGAGAGTGAGACAAATCAATCAAACCTTCACACAGAAGAGCATGAAGGGCTTGTGGCATCTCCAACATGAATCAGTCCAGCCAAACAGTCTTTGCAGAGCACATCAATCAATCAATATCAGTGGGATTGAAGTAACCTCGCTCCTGTGCTAGTTCCGCAAAAAAATCATGAACACAGCTAGGTCTGGTGCTGGTCCAAAATGAAATCAAGACAGGCTTTCTGTCCACGAGAACTCTGATTCACTGTGTGGTTAGCTGATCCAATTAAACCGTGCTGGGCTGTGAAATTCCTTCTTGAAATCTTCGCCACTAAATGTTCAGTCTGCCCACTGCATGATGGAATGTCCATACCATGCTCGTGTACATGTCTGTGCATGCCAGAAACTGTCTAGAGGATTTACAGTTTTCTGATACTCACGAAACAAACACTGTACTACGTTTAAACTGTTTTCTCAGCCTGTTTCTCAATGCAATGAAGGAGAGGGGTGTGGTATTCTCCTGTATCAGTGTTTACTCACTTGTGTCAAAAAATGATTCCTGCTATAATCGACAAGTTGAGTAAATGGGTTGTTCATTAGTATGATGGAATGGGCCACAGGTCAGTAAAATGAAGGTCAGTAGTCCGAAAACGTCTCTTTAAATGCAGATCTCTCTCTCTCTCTCTCTCTCTCTCTCTCTCTCTCTCTCTCTCTCTCTCTCTCTTGTCTTCAGTCAGTCTATCTGTTTTTGCTGTCTGTCTGTCTGTTCTGTCTGTCTGTCTGTGTCTCTCTCTCTGTCTCTCTCTCTCTCTCTCTCTCTCTCCCTCTCTCTCTCTCTCTCTCTCTCTCTCTCTCTCTCTCTCTCTCTCTCTCTCTCTCTCCTTAGCACCATCCTGCAATCCGGTTTGCTCACTGACATGAGAGCTGTTTCTTCAGTCACAGTGATTGTTGTCAAATGAGGAATGCAGCGTCTGTTTTTAGTTTCCCTTGGCCAACTCTCCTCCCACCCTTCAAGGGACATCACTTTGTTGGCACAGGACAGGTGGGGGAGAGAAATACCAGTACTACATCAGCACTGACTTCTCAGACACAGCAAACTTTTCCTGCTGATGTTGGTTTTTGTTTCTGTTTTGTTTTGTTTTGTTTGTTTGTTTTTTGTATAAAAGTATAGATAAGATCGAGTTCCTAATGCCTTTGAAATCGTGTCACTTGTGCACAACCATCATATTTCTGAGTGTAATGTTCAATGTAAAGTCAAGAAACGTCTTCATCTCCACAGCCCCTGCAGAGAGTGAGACAAATCAATCAAATCTTCACACAGACGAACATAGAGGGTCTGCGGTATAACCAGCAAAAATCAATCAAACCAAATAGGGTTTTCAGGGTATTTCGATCGATCAATCAATATCAGTGTGACTGGAGTAAGATCGCACCAGTTCTTGTTCCTGCAAAATCTCAACCACAACCAGGTTTGGTGCTGGCCCAAAATGAAATCAAGACAGGCTCCCTGTCCACAAGATCTCTGATTCACTGTATGGTTAGCTGATCCAATCAACTCCTGCTAGTCCATGAAATCCCATCCTGCTTCCCTCTCCCCTACAGCCATTATTCACTAAAATGTTCAGTCTGCCCACTGCGCAATGACATATCCCTACTGTGCTTGTGCGCATGTCTGTGCATCACGGAAACTATCTTGACGGCTTACAATTTATTGATATTTTGTCGCAAAACATGTTGAAAATTTGAGGCCTTTTGATGCCCTGAGAGAACAAAATATCAGTCAGTTAAGCAATGAAAAGATAGAAGATGCTGAAATAGAGGCACTATCTTATTTTTTAAAAAAAAACACGATAAGATGCTTATCATGTATAACAGGAATTCCTATTACTGTTGTTATTATTATTATCATTATTATGATTATCATTATTATTACTATTATGATTATCATTATAAATAGTTGTAGTAGCAGTAATAGTTTAGCAGCATCATAATTACTATTTTAGCATTATTATTATTACGATTATTATTATTATTATTATTATTATTATTGTTTTATTATTATTATTATTATATATCATCATCAAGAGAGAGAGAGAGAGAGAGAGAGAGAGAGAGAGAGAGAGAGAGCATGTCTGCCTGCTGCACTGTGTCATTCAATACTTGATGATAGATAGCTCTTCATATTGTCAGATAAGTTCGCCATAATGACATTTTAAAAAACAAACCGCCATGGCTTGTGTCCATATTCAAGAAGGCTAAGAAGAGAGAGAGAGAGAGAAGAAAGGGCGTGAGGGGTGTATTTACAAATGAGGAAATCCTCTGCAACATTCCATTCCAATAGTACTTGTGGAAAGGAATGACGTTTGGGAAGGAAAGAAACATTTTGAGGGAAGAAGGTTGGTTGATGAATACACACTGACAAGCACAATCAGACAATCTATGAATACTAAATATTCAACAGGACAGTACACCCACTTCCTACAGCAGTTCAGCAATGGTTAAGCTCCTAAGACTAAAAACTTTCAAATGATCAGTACAGTGTTTTCCCTCCAGGCAGTTTCGGTCAGGTACAGGCATGCGCAGAAGCATGGTATTGATGTGCTGCACGTGCGGCGACCAGACTGGGGACGACGTTCTGGAGATCGGTTTGCTCAAGTGACAGGATGGAATTTCAAGGACCTACAAGATCTGATTGGATTGGCTCAAGACACTGTCCATCAGAGCTTGTTTGCACAGAACGTTTTAGAGGAAGGAAGGGGTTAAAGGGATGGGAATGGAATGTTCATAACATGCCTTTGCACATGTCCGTGCATCAAGGAAACTATCTACAGGGCTTACAGTATCCCAATACGTTAAAAACAAAGCCTCCACTAAGTTAATTCTGTTTTCTCTGGCTCTTTTTGATGCTGTGCCAGTTCCAAAATGGCACAAATTACAGGTGAAATTAGAAGGAGAGAGGGGTGGGGA
>JADBJO010036249.1:0-2500 GCA_016801955.1 Conus betulinus | reverse complement strand
GCGTGTGACACAGGTGAGAAAGCAGCAACAACAGCAACGACAAAACCAAATAACAAAAACAACAATAATGATAATGGTAATGAAAATAAAGAATCCTACTAATAATAGTAATAATAATGATAGTGATGATGATAATAATAATGATGATAACAATAATAACAATAATGATGATGATGATGATGATGATGATGATAACATTATTATTTTCAATATCAATGTAATCATTATCATTATTATCATTATTACCATTTCATTATTGTTTTTATTATTATCATCATCCTCATCATTATTGTATCATTGCTTTATTATTATCATTATTACTATTATCATAATTATGATTATTATTATCATTATTATTATCATCATTATTATTATCATAGTGGTGGTGGTGGTTGTGGTGGTGGCGGTGGTGGTAGTGTGGTGGTGGCCGCTGTTATTATAATTATCCTTATTCTTTTATTCCTGATTGTGTGTGTATTTATTATTTGAAAAGGTGTGTAATGCTCACATACGAGAGCTTTGTGTGTGGTGTGTGTCATGCGTGCGTGCGTGCATGTGTGTGTGTGTGTATGTGTGTGTGTGTGTGTATGTGTGTGTCTGAGCGCGCGTGCACGCGCCTCGCACGGGCGTGTGTATATCTTTCCATGTCTGTTCGTGTATATGTGTGCATTTGCTTGTACTTATTTGGAGGGGGGAAGGGGGCAAAGGTAAGAGTAAGGCATCAAAGCGGCTATTGAAAAGCAGGAGGATTGGACTGGGACATGGGAGGGAGGATGTGCAAGTATTTACAGATGTATGTTGATGGGTGCATTATCAGTGAAAGAAGATGTATGGATGAGAACGAAGGCATACATTTATAACCAGAGTGGACTAACAGTGCTACGACTGAAGGACTCTGTATGGTTGACTGTCTATAGCCAAAGCAGACCGACACTGTTACTTCTTCTACAGGAGACGATGATAGGAGCAAACTAATGAGGAAGACGGATGGAGAGAAGAGGAAAAAGGGAAGGGGATCAAGAAGATGTGAGATAGAGGATGGAAGAGGAGGAAGAGGGAGAGGAGGGGATAATGAAAAGGGAAAGGAATAGGAGGAATGGGAGGCAGTGGCGTAGTGGCACATTTAGAGAGGCACAGAGAATGAACCCACATCACAGATCTTCCTCCGTGAATCACTCACATGAAATTTAATAGGCATTTTTTAACCGATTGTTAAACAACAATTTAAAAAAGAATAGTCACAAGAAGTGGTGTTCCATTTCCTTCATTTCAGTGCAATTAAAATATGAGAAGCGACAGCAGCCACATAATCCTCGCACCTTGCCTCGCACCTTGCCGAGAGAAAATGGTCTGCCATGCTGTCTGTTTGCAAGACTGCCATTTACGGCAGGTGTGATTTCGGTTTGTGTTATTTGTGCTCAGTCAACATGACTGATTTCATCCCAGGATCGTCAGTGTGTAATGATTACAAACAAAACATTGACAAGTACTTTGCAGAGCTGAATAGGTATCTCTTTTCTAGGGTTTGATTTTATCATGTTAAATTTCAGTGTGTGTGTGTGTGTGTGTGTGTGTGTGTGTGTGTGTGTGTGTGTGTGTGTGTGTGTGTGTGTGTGTGTGTGTGTGTGTGTTTGCATGTTCATGTGTGTGGTGGTGTGTGCGTGTGTGTGTATGTGTGTGTGTATGTGTGTGTGTGTGTGCGTGTGTGTGCCTGCGCGCACGCGCGCGCGCGCGCGCGCGCACGCGCGTGTGTGTGTGTGTGTTTGTGTGTGTGTGTGTGTTTTTTCAGAGCATTATGCATGTGGCGTTGCCTAGAGGAGATTGAGGGAGATGGAATGGGATGGCACAGTTTTCAAAGAATATATGTAGATATGGTCTCAAAAGACTATTCTTGTTTGGATATTGACTGATTTTTATTTCACTGAGCAGCTGATCTCATTTCAGTGTCACAGAAGTTCCTTGGCTCTTCTTGTTGTTTCTTTTCTTTCTTTTTTTTAAAGAAAAAGGATGGTGCCTCTATTTCAGCATCTTCTGTTTTGTATTAATTAATTGACTGATATTTTGTTCTCCCAAGGCATCAAGTGGCCAGCAATTTTCAACATATTTTGCGATAAATATCAAAATTCCATCAACGTCGCTTGAGCAAGCCGATCTCCAGAACGTCGTCTCCAGTCTGGTCTCTGCACGTGCCGCACATCAATACTATGCTTCTGCGCATGCCTGTGCTTGACCGAAACTGCCTGAAGGGAAAACACTGTACTGATCACTTGAAAGCTTTTGGTCTTAGGCAGTTAAACATTGCTGAACTGCTGTAGGAAGTGGGAGTACTGTCCTGTTGAATATTTAGTATTCAGCGATTTTCTGATTGTGTTTGTCAGTATGTATTTGTCAACCATCCTTCTTCCCTCAAAATGTTTCTTTCCTTCCCAAACTTCATTCCTTTTCACAAGTACTGTTGGAATGGAATGTTGGAGAGGATCTTCTCATTTGTAAATACACC